>VZRW01006169.1:0-70215 GCA_013398125.1 Aegotheles bennettii | reverse complement strand
ATCTCCCTCACAAACAGAAGTCATAAAAAGAACATACAACTGGTTAAATGTTACTTAATGTACCTTAGGACCCAATTGGTTTGCTTTAGATCCTGCAGTGTCTTGTGGAATTAAATCCAGGAATGAACACAGGTTAATGCTTTTTCTTTCCTTTTAGCAGAACTCTTGTTATTCTGGCCCACACCCCAAGAGCTTTCACTTCAGACTAACCTGCAAGCAGCACTGTGGGTCTCTCCTTCCCAATGTTCCACCAATTCACTGCTGACTAATTAATTATAAACCTCTGTTCTTAAAGCTCTTATATAAATCTCTGTCCTTGTTGCCATCCTGCAGATCTATTCAGTGATCACACTCTTACTTAAATCATATAAGAAAGACTGGTTTGTCCCTTTTATCTGAAAGGCTGTTAAGGAGGCCCAAATTCTAAAGCTTTTTGTAATGAACTGTTCTTTCTTGAAGACAGTTTACCATCAAGCATCCTTCCAGGTCTCATGAAGGGGTATGTTGCACAAACTGAGATGACAGTTGTCAGAAGAGAAGGCCAGTCCTTTCTTGAATGGAAAGAAGAATAGACTTGTCTTTTCACTTCTGTCCTTTCTCCATTGTACTTTCAAGGCACAACTGGAGCTCCTACAGCAATAGGTATTTTTCTTTGCTAAGATTCATTGTTGGACGCTCACTGGTATTCTGAGTTCTGAATTCTAAACCCACTTCTCTCTTTTATAAACCTACACATTATTTGTATCTAAAGGACCTCCTTTGTAAAGGCTTCAGTTTTCAGAAACTTGATTCCACTTTCTTCCAGGGCCTTCTGTCTTCCTCCCATCCTCCTCCTCTCTGCCGCAATACTCTCTTAAAGAAATCTCTCATGTGTGCTGCTATTCAAAAATAAAATCAGGTATTTCATCTTTTCTGTCCAGACTTCCATATCATTCGCCATTTCCCTGTATTCTGTCACATGTTGCACTGTGTGTCATATGGATAGCTGAACAGCCACTGTTCAACAGAATACATTGAAAATGCCAGAACAAATAAACATATTCAACACTATGTTTCATCATATTTGATGTGAAACATAAGTAATATGTTAAAGACAGTATTTCCAAATTTTTAAAGTCCAACTTACTCGGAATTCCACACTGAAAAAGGTGGACTGAAATCAGAATGACATTTTCTAAAAATCTCTGAATTTTAAATTAAAAAAGGCTCTTCTACAGCAGCCATTGTCTATCACCCACAAATTGTACAGTTTCCAGTCTCAGATTTTGATTCTGTCCTCTGAACAAAAGAGTGCTTTTTAGATATTTGAACACAGGTGTTGATACTTGTCCCTTTCATGCTAAGGATACATGCAGTCCAGACTTTTCCATCCTCAAGGTCTGACTTAAACTCTACTACCACTCCACAACCAATATCCAGGTTTCATAGAATCATAGAAACATTGAATGGTTTGGGTCAGAAGAGATCCTAAAGATCAACTAGTTCCAACTCCGCTGCCATGAGCAGGGACACCCCTCGCTAGACCAGGTTGCTCAAAGCCCCATCCAACCTGGCCTGTAACACTGCCAGGGAGGGGGCAGCCACAACTTCTCTGGGCAACCTGTGCCAGTGTCTCACCACCCTCACAGGAAAGAATTTCTTCCTAATATCTAATACAAATCTACTCTCTTCCAAATTGAATGCATTCCCCCTTGTCCTGTCACTCCATGCCCTTGTAAAAAGTCCCTCTCCAGCTTTCCTGTAGGCCCCCTTAGGGGGGAGGGTGGGGGTGGACTTCAGGTATTGGAAGGCAGCTGTGAGGTCTCCCTGGACCCTTCTCTTCTCCAGGCTGAACAACCTCAACTCTCTCAGCCTGTCTTCATAGGAGAGGTGCTCCAGCCCTCTGATCATCTTTGTGGCCCTCCTCTATACTTGTTTCAACAGCTCCATGTCCTTCTTATGTTGGAGCCCCAGAACTGGACACAGTACTGCAGGAGGGGTCTCATGAGAGCAGAGTAGAAGGGG
The DNA here is from genome assembly GCA_013398125.1 of Aegotheles bennettii. Taxonomy (NCBI): domain Eukaryota; kingdom Metazoa; phylum Chordata; class Aves; order Caprimulgiformes; family Aegothelidae; genus Aegotheles; species Aegotheles bennettii. Next base: position 68,211 of record VZRW01006169.1, on the reverse strand, counting down.
AGAATCACCTCACTCAACCTGCTAGCCATGCTGCTTTTGATGCAGCCCAGGATACAGTTGGCTTTCTGGGCTGCAAGTATACACTGCCGGCTCATATTGAGCTTCTTATCAACCAACAGCCCCAAATCCTTCTTCTCAGGGCTGTTCTCAATCCATTCTCTGCCCAGCCTGTGTCTGTGCTTGGCATTGCCCCGACCCAAGTGCAGGATCTTGCACCTGGCCTTGTTGAACTTCACGCAGTTGGCATGGGCCTACCTCTCAAGCCTGTCAAGGCCCCTCTGGACAGCATCCCTTCCCTACAGTGTGTCCACTGCACCACACAGCTTGGTGTTGTCAGCAAATTTGCAAATTTGTTTGAATGATATAGGCCCTAGCCCATGAAGAGTCATTCCAGTAAGTGTGATTGATGGACAATGTAAGACTATTTTCATCTTGATCTCAGAATTCAAGAAAACATGTTTGTATGCAAGTATTGCTTGGAACATATGATGTAATAAATTTTTATTTTTTTTCTTAGCTGACAAAAGACTTGTGTATCACTAGTTTTTAAACAATCTTCCCAAGATACAATGCTTTTTTTGTTTGGGAGAATTTTTAAAGGAGAACTTTACCCAAAATTTTTGAGGATAGTGAATAATAAACGGAGCGTACCAGCTTCTGCTCAGATGCACCTGAGTGTTCTGGATTTCCAATTGCAAACCAATTCAACAGATTTATGAATTCCCTAATGCACTTTTGTCACTGTTATACCCTCAGGCCTATGACATTTTGGATGCATGGGAATGCCAATTCCACAAAACTTCACACAACTTACTCACACAACAATAACAGTTGACATTTTCAGTGGTATGTGATCAGGTTTAACCATGACTTAAGGTTGAAACTCAGCAAATCATCACGCCTCATTGCTTTCTTTTCTTCTCCCTTCCTTGATGTGAAGCTATTTTATTTTTTTAATTATAGATCTGTATTTAAAGTTTAACTGAAGAATATCACAATTCACCCTCAGATGTCTGGACATAAACATATCCAACTGTCAGCTCTATAATAGCTACTAAATGTTTGTGCAAAATTTGTGCAGATTTCTAATTCTCCAGTTACAAAGAGAATTCATGAAGGAAATCATAATGCACTAAAGAGACAATTTAGCCAGTCTAAAGAAACAGTTTAGAAAAAGAATTATTTCTTTTAATTTTTAAGTATCCCTCATTTCTCTTCAATCATGTAAGACGTCGGCCTGCAGAGAGCGCTGAAGGATGCCCTCTACAAAACACCTGTTTCCAGTCAACCTCTTAGGATTTTGTAAAGTCTAACCTCTATTCATCTGTCACCATTTTTCTGTTATGGAGGAGCACTGAGAATATTTAAGTCACATACTAGAGTTCTGACACTTCATCAGCATTTAACATGTCATTTGAACAACACTAAAATGTGTTTGCAAAAACATACCAAGAGTTTAAGGCAGTGGAAAAGTTACAAAGATACCAACTTATTTCCTACCTTTGCCTTTGAAAATTCTATTTCTGGGAAGAACACTTTAAAAGAAAAAGCTAGAGGTTTTATCCCCTGCCCTCCCAATCAGGAGAATGAAGAAGATTTCACGGCTCTATAGCATGCTGTCTAAGCTTGCTATGCACTAGGATCCACTAGGGTTTTGCTGAGGGAAATAAAATTAGAAATGTTTTATTATGATTTCCAAATTACTGTGTAACAAATGCTTCAATAATCCTTACAGGGCAAAAAAAGCCTGTTTTTCCCAACAAGCAACTGACAGCTTTCTAATGCAGTTACATTAAAGTGTTTTCCTGAGCGTGTGAGGCACTTTTTAACTAGCTCCTTAGGGCATTGTTAGATATCATTGCTTACAGCCACCGCGAGCCACTGTGCCGTAATAGCGCTTCCCACTTCCTCCTGATCAGTCAAATACAAGAGGTGAATTTAAACATAAGAAAGTCTCAATCAGCCAAGATACCAGATATGAGCCTCCCTCTTTGCATACAAGAAGATCCCAGAACGAAAGCTCAGCCTTCTGGAGAAAGACGGCTCTCAGGGCACTAGAAGGAAACAAAGAACAACATCTACAGGTGCCTTTTCTTACGTTAGGGATTTACTGGTGCTTGGTGCCATTTTAAAATGGGAAAATATTTGTTTCTTGTTTTCTGCTTTAAGCTTACAGTAGTCTACTAAATGAGCAAACTTGAAGTAAATCTCAAAGTCATCTTCACTAAAGGAGTGAATCCATTTAATCTAAACTTGAAAAATTAGGAATTAGAGAGACAGCAGAATGCATATTTTTGAAGTAGAGATTACTAAAAATACTTTATTATGTATTTAAGAAGCTAACTGTCATGAATTTTACAGCTCTTCCAAGTCAGAATTTGTGGAGATCAGATTCAGAAGGTATTAAGTTACCTTCTACAGTCAAAGGCACACAAACAGTTCTTGCAGAATAAATCCTTGATAGCTATCAAAAACTGCATCCTAAGTTCAGATGCTTCTTTGCAACAAATCTTAATGCTGTCAGCTCTTATTGCCCAGGTGTACTGGGAGACTGCTAATAAAGCAAACATGAAACCTCAGCCAGTGGGACTGTCTTCAGGACAGATGAGAGGCACACAGAGCTTTCCAGACCCAGATAAGACATAAGACCAACTAAAACCAAAGCCATTCCAAGGCTATGTGGCTACCAATGCATCATTTCAGAAAAGGAGTGAGGGAGTAAGTCACACTTATTCTTCTTGAACAGATCTTGAAGTTTCTCGTCCTGCTATGTTCTCTCCTGCTGGAGATGAGATCAGCTGAGAAACCCCAAGCAGCCACTCAGCATGCTGCTGGTTGATACCTAAGACTGAAGGCTGCCTTCTACCACAGTGACACAAGGAGCTGATGCTGTTGATCCCAGTTCTGTCTGCTGGGTTTTGTTTTTTCTTTTAATTCCTCAAAGTCATAGGAATTGATCTACTCTAGGGCAAAAATACAAAGATCAATATGAACTCTTCCAAAATGCTCAGCCCTCATAAGAATACAGGACAAGAGAAGATATTGCAGATGCCAACCAGAGCTAGAGGAACATGTGGTAGCAGAAAAGCAAAATATCAGGCAGTTTTGGAGAATAAGGCTGATGTGATTACAATGTGATTGAGTTCTTCACAAAGAAGACAGATGACCATTTACTTTCTTTGTTTATCTGCCCACACCTGCACTTTACATCTCAAGAAGCTGAAACTCTTGCATCATCCCATTTATCTAAGGGACCAAAGGCAGCACAAAACACACTCAGAAAAAGAAATGTGGCCCTGGGATATAGTTGAACAGTTTTTCAGTAAATCTTATTTATTTCCTCCGAGTCCTCAATATCTAAAGCTTTTATATATTCATTATCAGCAACACGTCAAGTAATGTGATAACTTGACAAGGTTCTATTGAAGCAGCTTAGTGGGACATATAGTACTTATGCTGTCTGATAAGAAAACATTCAGAAAGGTCAAATCCTGTGTTGTATTCCCTATCTCTCTGGGCAGCAGCTCTTTTTTCTGAAAACTAAAGTTTCAAAGTATTCGTGGCAAAAATGAGTGAAAAGCAGTTTGGCTGCATTAGTACAATGATGATCAGTTGCTATTAATGTTTGTGTTACTTTCTCAAAACTGGATATTAAAATATAATCCTTGCCAAAAAGTTAACTGTGTTGACTAAGGATGATTATGGAATAAGTAGCTGGTCAGCTCAGCGTAACTGTTAGACCTGGGATATCATGGTAATACTGCATTAACTCCTGGAACAGCAAAACTGACCTCAACTTGCCTGCTCACCTGCTGCTAAGTGATGTAGAAAGTCAAATCAGATTTAGAACAACACAAAATAAAACATACACCCTGACTGTGCCTGACTTATATTTATACAGGTAGCAAGGAGCAACTCTATTTTGAAAGCCTTCCGATGTTGGAGATCTACAGATCTTGTTCTGTGCTATTTATTTTGCAAAACAAGAACAGAAATCAGGAAAAGAGCATGATCAGATTTCACTGACATCCAGAGATCATCTGCTGCCTGAACAGATAGTGCTTGGGAATATCTCAGGACAAGGAAGATGAGCAGTGATATTCAAGCCCCCGTTATGCCTCACAACTGGAGGTTTACAAAAAGATACTCTGGAGCCATATTTGTCACACATTCTCCTTAGCTGTACTCTCTATGACTCCAAGGCAAGCTTGGCTAGACCAAAGAAATTCTTGCTATTCAAGTAAATGAACACAAGATGACAGCCCAGCTACCTCTGTTATGATAACAACAGCTACAAATAAGTTGCTTTGGACATATTGCTCTACTTTGGTGACATACTGTCTATATGATGTATGAAATTATGAGGGATATTGAAACACATTCAGTTTGCTGGGTAACTTAAAGCAGATGTGCTTAATCACAAAATCTTTATATACGGGTCCACTACAAGTATTAAAAAAAAACCTATGAAAGGCAATTTTTCTAAGCAATAGTTTCTAGTAGTTAAGAGTCTTCTGTATTTTCCAACACATCATGCTGCTTATTTCATTGAACAAATTGACCTGATCATGGTCATCTTTATCATTACCCTCCTTGGTCACTTATTTTACTTCACGCATGCAGACCTCTTTCAAGAGTTTTACATACAGAAAAATACAAATATCATTATTGGACCTTATTAGATACAATATTACCTTTTTATGAACTTGACTAAAAAACATTGTCTAATTATAAATCTGGATCACAGCTGTTTGCCACAAGCAAAATAATGAAATGAATAATAGGAGGAAGGGAAAACAACAACAGCATTAGAAAACTTAAAGAATCATCATTTCCAAACAGCTGCTTGTATTTAAATCTTTTGAAAGACAATAATTTTAAATCCTAGTAAATACTGCAACTTGGTTTGTTAATGCTCAAGTACACTTATATTTTGTCTCTTACTCAGAATCCTGTTGGGATCAGAATCAGCAGATTAAAGTTGCTGTCAGACCTTCTGCCCAAGGGAGAGCTTTCCTTGTGATGGGATGAGGGGCTGCACTTGGAAAAATGAGAGAAGTGGAGAGGTGAATACCCATAACAATAATTTCTCTAGTTCTGATTAAAAAAAAATAAATCAGCCTGACCATCAGTTCTTGGTGTATTTTTATTGTCTCGCTTGATGATGGAAGCTGAATTATTCTTCCTATTAACAACTCCTGTAAGTAAAACTAAAGTTTGTTTCTTAGATGCAGTCAGCAAATGACAACAGATTCAAGCTGGAGAGTGAAACACTGCCCTTAATTTGCGATGTCAAGCCCTCCATGGTTACAATTTCAAGACAGTTAATCAGAGGTATCATCTCAGGCAATGTGGCAGCTTCTGCTTGCAATCAAAAGCTTCTTTCACACCAAGGTACAACTCCACATGAGCTGTAACTGAAGCTAGAGTGCCACTGTGCACAGCAGGGGGTGGGGGAAGAAGGTAGGAGAATTGTCCCATATTTTATTGGCAAATAATGATTTTATCTGATCAGAGGACAAATTTTAGCTTAAGGTGAAGTTGATATCATTCTTCTTTTGAAGATGAAAGGAAATGAATCTGACTTTGACTTTGTGCCTGGCCTCTTTACAGCATCTCACCAGGATGCCTGGGACTTTAAGAATATGTAGATTCTGGCTTTTCAGCAACTTATCTGTGGTCCTGTCATGACAGTTACCTACTACTTTAAAAAAAAAAATAGAGCTTAATAATAGACAATTAAAATCCTCATAACTAGGGTCTTGCAAACATAGACACAGGTCTTATTCAATTAACGACAGTCTGTTTGTTCCAGTGTTCATACTGGGCAAAATCAGAAAACAGAGCAAACTACCCTTCCATTGATAACACATAATTTTATCATTTGCAGAATCCTTGCATGTAATGAAAGACAGATCTTAACCCTTAGGATCTGAGCAGTTATTCTGCAAGACTGTTGCTTGGTTCATCTCACATCCTCTTTTGCTTAGCAAGATGCAGAATCACTTGAAACTCTTCCTAACAAAAAAAAAAGGAGGGGTCAGAGATCGGAGTCCAAATTGATACTGGTAAAATGTTAATTTGGGTTTTAAACTGTTAATAAACCCTATCAAAGGCACTTTTAATCACATAAGGAAGTCTAATTAAAATAAAAAGGTTTTCAGAGGGAGTTTCTTTGACCTTTTTGTTTGAAGTTAAGACTGGTGATTGAAGTCTCACTGCAGGGATTCCAGGATTTGAAAGCTTTGGGATTCCCCTCTAGCCACCTCTGATTCTTACTAGATTCCCTACCTCGTGCAAAAACATCACAGAGAGAGATCTCCAACCTCCAGGCCCAACAGCAGCTTTACAATGAAGCTGCTCTGATGCCCACTTCGAAAAAGCAGCCTAGAGCAGAGGGCACAGTGGCAGGCAGCTCCTGCCGTGAACAAAGCCTCTAAGGACCAATTCCCAAGCACCTATGCCTCTTCCCTGCAAAGGGTCCTTTCTGACTTCTGCTTGCATTGGGAGATGCTTGCTGTCAGACCATGCTTCTGCTGCGATGCAGAAAGCTCCCAGAGAAGAGCCACTTTTTTGTTTCCAAACATGGTAACATACAGTAGCTTTTGCTTCACACACTGCTCTCTCCCAGAGTATTTACCATTCAAAGCAATAATCCTTAATGTCTCTCCTGAAGCAGAGACTCTACAGAATGAGAGAACGGTGAGGAGAGAAGGGAGAGATACTTGCCCTGAACACTACTCAGTTTGGATATGTTTTTGAGATGTAATAGCAGAGCATTGAAAACTAGACTGGAAAGGAGATTCTGTGACGGGAAAGGTAAATGACAGTAATGTTAATTGTGATGCACACAGTAATTTCTTGAAGCAGAAATCTGTTCCTGGCTTCATTGCCCAAAAAGTTGTCAGAAAGCCCAGTATTTGCTTATCTTAAAAGTTTGCCCTCTCTTCTACCTTATAATGTTTTAAACACATGGCAGGCCCCATCTCTGTAGAAGGATCTTGTTGAATTTGTACAGCTCAAGAAAAAGATATGCTGATGGAGATGGATTTCATTTCCCTTCAAGAAACTTTACAGAGAGTGTAAATCACTGAAAGATCCTGAAGACCTTTTGTTGCTTTAAACAAGTGCATCTAAATTTGAGAGGGTCTGAGTTTTTACTGAGTTCTTGAGAATTTAACTGAGTTTTTGAGCAGAGTTCTCAGCAGACATAAATCAGCCCTGCTTCATCAATCCCAGAATTTGCATTGAAACCTTTACTCTAAAAGATAGAAACCCTAAAGCACCATCAGCCTTCTTCTTTGGAGTTATGGCTCCTTCTTAAGAGAACAATTGTCATAACGTGTTTGTACAGCAGCTAGAATACTTCCTAAAAATTAGTTCAGCTATGCAATTCTTAAGGAGCACAGTGGAAAGAAGTCATGCATTGCAGTCATGTATGCACCATAAAACACGCTGTAGGTAAAACCTGTCTCCTGAGTTCCAGCAGAAGAAACAGAAGTGTCCTGAGACAGAGCTAGGTTGGGAGGAGAGCACCTACGCACAAAGTTTCAAGTTGTAAAGCAAACCTCACTCAGTCATTCTTGGTGATAAACTCCTACAGATGGAGTGCAAGCAGAGGCCATTTAACATGTGTTTCTGTGTGTATTTGAGGTTTTGTAGGGTGTATCTCAAGGAATACAAAACATGAAATTTTCTGAGCATGTGAATTACGAACCTCAGGGAGCAGAAGAAATATCGATTCGACACAGTATGCTGTTCGGTACAGAAAAGTACAGGGGATAATCATCAAGGGTAGCTGCTTTCAAACATGCATGAAACCCCAGGGTAGGACTTTCAGCACCTATTAGCAAATCTTGCAGTGCTCAAACAATTGCCTGATTCCTTTTAAAATGGCTTTATAATATTTAATTATGACAAATGTAGAAGGGGCCGAACACTTTCGTCTTGACCAAAAGCAATGCAAGTCCTGCAAGATACTGTTTGACAGAAACAGGTCAATTCTCAGTTTATAAAAACAGTAGAAGAGCTATAAGATTTGTTTGTTTGTTTTTAAATGAGCAAGAGCTGTTTGGTTTGTAGTAAGGAGGAAACATTTCCTTTATTATTTGTTTCTAGAGCAAGAACTAAATTAGAGACAAAAATCTTAACCAGAATTTTAAAAAACGTGTCCAGCTCAACTTTGTCTGACCTATGTTATAAATCAGTTTGCTCTTTCTCTCCAGAAACTGAGGAGATTATTTCTGATGACTAGCCTCAACTTTGACAGATTTCTAATAGCATGTGACTGTCAGGCCATTTCACATACATGTTTTTATGTGTATGTTTCTTGAAGAAGGAAAAGTAAAATGAGAACTCATTGGAAACCTGAAGAAAGGGAGTAGGTTGATGATGGACTGAACAGAGGAAAGAAGGCAAACTATTCAATTTCTATCTTGAAAATATTTTTCAGCAGGATTAAAACTTTTTTATTATTATTTTAATTTTTGCATTATTCAAAAATAAATAGACATGAAAACTGGTTAGGAGTCATATACAGAAAACCTGATTTTAAAACTGTTTGTAAGAATTTATGAGCATGATAAAACAGAAACTTGGCAGAGTAGCCCCAAAACCCTCAACCACAGTAATCATTTTCCAGAAAAACCAGACCAACACACTTAATTCCATGTACTCCATATAAACCACACAAAAATTTGGATCTCTCTGAAAGAATAATCACCATTAACATGAAAGTTTTAAAAAGTGTTCTACCTCCTCTCAGTTGTTATTGCAGAATTCAGTGTAAAGCTAGAATTCCTAAATTAATTTCAAAAAGAAAAAGGAAAATGAGGAAAATATACTGATGTAGTCATGTGACTCTCCAAGATGCACACCAACAGGAAAACACAGTCAATTTTCAAGCAGAATTCTATAAGGATTTCTAACAATTACTAACAAGTTCTCAGGGCCCAATCTACTTTTAAAAATCAAATTAGATATGCCAAAAAGCTGTGAGAAAAATTCCAGGCCTCCATAACTCCTCACTCATGGATTAATAGAGCATTCATGAATCCAAACCCATGCAATGGCGAGAATCTGAGCATTCTACATTATTACTGTACTGTAGTTCATTTAATGCTGTGACTATAGTTCATTTAATGCTGTGCTGGCTTCTCTTGCATTTTCCTCATATAAAAGTTAAGTATCCACTACAAAAATGAATCATCTAAACTCCAGGTAAAAGCTATCACAGTATGAAAGTAGAGATCATGCTGTGAAAATGATATCAAATGTTATATAAAAAGAGCTATCCTATTGAAAGTGTTTGTGGTTTGTAGTTTACCTCCTGGTAGCGGCTCTCTCTGTATTGATTTCAAAAAACCTGTTCAGAAAGCTAAACTCAGAATTTTTATAAGTCTTTCAAGAGTACAGCCTGTTAGCATCTTTTCAGAAGTGAAAAAACAATATGTATTAAACATACGTACGCACAAGTTGCATTAGAAGAACATAAAGGTTGCAAAGCAAAGCACTCAAATTTTAAGATGTCATAATTAAGATCCTCTGCACAATCTTAATTCAGCCCCCACCCTGTGCATGTCCATGATGACACACAGTTTGCACAACAACCTCTTCCCCAGATTATTCCGACACTGTTCATCCCAAACCAATATTTGGAATTTGTCCTGAACAGTGAAGGAGACTGCCTGCATATGCAAGCTTCATTCACTCATTGCAGAGACCAGGAAATGACAGAGAAATAAGGCAACAGACAAAGCCAAGGAATGAGTGGTCGCAGGTTTAACTCTCTCAAGTTCTGCCCTTGCAGATTACAGCTAGTCTTCACCACTGGTTCCTACAAAATCTCAGGCATCTCATGACTTATGCTGTGGAGAGCCAGGAAAATACCAGGATGCTGCTATTTCAGACTTGACCACCCCACATCCCCTTTTTCCACATGCAGGAGTAGGAGAGCCTTACAACTCATCTTGGAGCAAAGTGCATTTCAAAAATAAATATTATTTGCAAAACAAGTGGCCATGAAAAACCCACAAGGAAATTAGTAATTCTCTGCTCAGTCTCGGTCTTGAGCAGTATACAGTAAGGCAAGCCTGGGACTACCTGTATAACAGTGAGAATAAAACAACTTAAAGCTGCGCTCATTCAGCAAACACCTTCTACTTAGTGCACAGAACGATGCAGGAGTCCATGGGAAAAAGCAGTGTGTGACCATGTAATTAGAGACAGTATCAAAACGTATACACACAAGGGGGCCCAATTAAGGCTTCATGGACAGCATTATTCTTTTTTCTTTTCTTTCCTTTTTTTTTTTGAGTGCTTGGTTTTATTGCAACATTCATGGTTTTGTACCCTTTTATCTATAATTTCATAGGTTGTTAAAAAAAAAAAATACAGAAGAGGAGAGGAAAAGAAAGTCTAAAAAAATCTATTGTATGTAACAGCACTGATACTGTAATACAGGGCTGGCCCTTCACAGTCCACAGCAGAGGCTTTGGCCACGTGAGGGGTAAGAGTGGCAGTAGCCTGCACACGGGGCAGGCTGGAGGGTGTCTGAGAGGCACAGAGGTTTCCCAGAGATGTGCTGCAACACAGGAACGTGGGGTGCCATGTGCCTTGACTTTCCCTCTCGGGTCAAGAGATGAATGAAATTTGATCACCATCTATGACTTTCCATTTGAAATACTTTTCTCTCATGTTCTTCCCCACTTCCAGTCCTTGCCTTATGCCAATAGTTTTGCAACCCTAAACTCCTCCAGTCCAAGTTTCCCATTCCAGCCTTCTACTTAGCACTATATGGTTTGTTCAGATTCACCCTATTAGTACTTACTCCTCTTCTTACTCCTATTTACTAGTTCTGGTCTCTCTCCTACACATTAACCTCAGGTTCACAGTGCTATCTCTTTTCTTTCTGTCTCCTACCCCAACCCATATCCAGACTCCCCCAATTTTCCTGTCATGTCTTATGCCAGTGGCAGCATTTTCCATCCTTATTTCCACATGAGTTCTTTCTTGCTCACTTTTAGGTCCCAGTCCTAGCCTAATCCTTGTACAGCTCCTCAGCTGTGCAGTTAGGTAGATTTTCCTCCTCTTTCTCAGTCTGGGCAATGTCAAAGAGAACCCTGAAACCCCCAAAACACCTCCTCTTTTTCAGCCTTGTTGGCCTGCACTGCTCTCAAAGCAGGGAGCTGGCTTCTGTACCTCGGCATCTGCAGCAGTGCGCTACACCGGGTAGGCACGTGCTCAAACTTCCAGCACTTGGTGCTATAGTAGCGTAATAATCTATGAAAAGTAATCCCCAACAAGAGTTTGCTCAAGCCCTGCAATATTGTGCTTGGCACGTGCCGTACAGACAATAATTTCAGGGTATTCAGGCACTACCAAATCTCTACTGATCAAGTGAAGAAACAGATTTTTCAGTCTTTTCCCTAATGGATTTTCACTGGAATAAAAAAAGATAATGATCCAACTAAACCTTTAGATTGAAGCTAAAGAACAGTGTGATGGAGCTTATCAAACATATACAAGCACACACAAAATGTACTTTATTTTTATTTTTTTTTAAAGAAGATGAACTTTTACTTTTTAAATTTCGAACACACAGAAGTAGGCTGATGTAAGCAACCAGAATAAAAAATTTCAGCACAGATAGTGCTGAAATAAGAAACTATAAGTAAGGTTTTAAAATAGGTCACTTATGACATTAACTGTTATACCTTTGGCTTATTTTATTGTACATATAAATGGGGGGGTGGAGGGAGGAAGAATAAGAATTTATATATGCATTAATAGACTTACATACAAAATAATGAAATACCTAAGCTAGGTTCCAAGATCTTATATTTGACACGACTTAGACCTGGCCTGAGATCCATGTGGTCTATCATACGAATTCAATATGCAGGTCAATGCTCAATATACAAACTTAAAGGAAGCCCAAGCACCGCCTTTGGCTTGCACTGTGAAAAACATTATTGAACTTCTAAGTACTAAAGAACACTGGGCACGGATACTTCGGAACTCGCATCATAAATATGAACACATTTCAGTTATCATAAATGGAGGCAACCAAGAAAACAAGTTACTTCTGTAAATACAAAGACCTAGAACATGCAAGTACTTACTCTGTAGCCAGATGATCACTAGTACTTAGGCATGTATCTGAGATGCTCACAAAACCCACTAGAGAGACCCCATGTGGCCCCACTTCTGGGCATCAAAATGACAGCTGCCATAGTAACAGACAAATGCACACAGCCAGTACAACCTCTCCTGTCTTTGAGCGAGGTCACAGCTGCAGCAGCTGCCTGGGCTATGAGAAACCAACTGCTCAGATGGGATGGCCAGAGTATCTGCACATGGGTGGTACAGTCCTGAGTGGAGCAAAGAGGAAAACCTGCAGAAAATAAGATGCTAATTCACAATAGCTTTCAGGCCACTACTCATGGTGAAAGAGCTGTGCTAAATCAAGACTCCACTTGCACAACTGCTGGAGTATACTATAGTGGCAGGACAGCAAAATCAACAGTGTTGAGTCATATAAGGAGCTAGACCAAATTAAGCAGCGGAGCTTCTGCACAGAAACAGGCCTTATGTGCTTAGAAAAGCAGCTAAGAACACTGATATGGTCTTCATCAAAGAAGACAGACAAAAATGCTGCAGCTAAATACTGGAAATTTTCTGTATGTCAAATACATGCCCCAGAAACAGTCTTCCCTTCACTCCCATGATCTGCCTATAAGAATTGTATGTGCCTCCTTCCAGTGTATCTATCCATTCTACGTCTCTCCTACCCAGCAAGGTCCCACAGCTAGCCAAGGAAGCTACCGCTGCACCTCTGAGACATTATGATCCACACAGCAACTAGCAGGGTTACACAGTTGGATCTGAGGGCCACTACTCCTTCTTACATCGCTGCTTCATCACACTACAAGAGAGTCAAGTGCTTAAATACAAAGGAAAAGGTAATTTGCTTTCATTACAGTAACTTACACAGTACTTACAGAGCCTCCATAATGCCCAAATATTTTCTATATCACATATCCAGTATTCTGAACATTTCCTGTATTAGAAATCAAGCCATATACAGCTACGCTTAGAGCATAGGCAGAGTATACATACAAATGCCACATGTACACCTACAATACTAACTCCATTCTTCAAAACAACTGCTTCTTAAGGAAAGCTATTAGGAGTTTATCTGCTTGAAGAAACTAGATATCACATCTTTGAAAGACCAGTATTTACTTATGTCCACATTTATGCACCTAAAAGTCATGTCTCTGCTCCTTCCACATGTTGGAAACACCAAAATTCCTCAGCTGCTTCAATTATTCCTACTTTTAGCTTAGAAGTAGTACTTCAGGCTTTTATATGAAGATGGACAAATTGGCATCTCATCTTACTGAAGCCAGAAACTCTGCACCTCTGAAGAATTTGTCCCCCAAAGTATTCTTCAAGCATGTTGAATATCTTCTAAAAATCAGATTTCCCAGTATACAAGGAGCTAAATTCATCGCTGGAAGCCAGAAATCAAATGAAGCGCAATGACAATTCAAACAGCCAAAACCCTGCGGAGGCCAGACTGAATCCAAGCAGAAAGAGTGTCGTCCATGAAGGTGGAAGGCTTCTTGCTGAGCTGCTATGATTCAGTGCTCCATTTGACCTACGAATTTGCAAAAGAAACTAGAACTACACAAGAACTGGATAGGTACATTCATAGACAGAAGGTTTAATACAAGGATAACTCAGTTCAGCAGAGAATCAGCAGGGATTTTTTTCCACTCTGCAGTTACTGCACTTCTCAGTCTTTGACACTACTGCAGTGTTCAGCAGTGCTGTGTATCTGCAGAAGACAGGAGGGTTGAGGGAAAGACCAATGTGCACAATTACACCAGGTAACACAGACCCTGCAGGAAAGGCTGTTTTGTCCTGTTAGCCACTAAGTGGAGCTACTAAGAAAGGTAAAGGAAACTTCTGTTTTGATTCTCAAATTACTTTTGATATCAGAAGCCCTCTTTAAATCCCACTCAAAAAGAAGAAGTTTGAAGTGCCAAAGTAATAGCTCTAATTGTCCTGGTCACACACTTCTATACTGGATTACCTGCAGCATCTTACTGTACTTAATTAACGGTTGAATGATTTTATCTTACAAGGAATCATTTTATTCCAGCTGATTCCCAATCCTACTTTGAGAAACTGAGCTAGGCTGTGTGTATCTACAAGTGCATGACCATGACTATCACTGTTATGAGAACTTTACTACAGGTGAAGCTCTTGAGGAGAAGTCTCTAGAAAGCAGTTGGGGTTGCTCACAGGAAGGTGAGGAGATGAAGTGTTAACTCAAAAAGTGGGACTGCTTAGCCATTGAGCTGTTGAAAATGCTACAATGATTTCCAACAAGAGCTAGTAACACTGCTAGATCTAATAAATAGGCTGAATTTTTCCCTGCTTGTCACTGTGAAATTATCAAATGGAGCTTCAGAAAAATCCTTTTTGTTCATCTGTCTTCCAGGCTGCTAAGAGAGGCAGAGAGTTGATATCAATGATTTACACAGGGTGATACCACACAGACTTCCCTCTGTCATTCCCAGTGAAGAAAGTGCTGTCATCCAAGCCCAGTGTCAAGAAGAGAGCTCTACCATGGCTGAAGCTCAGTCATGGTAATGCCAGCCAGGGTAAAACAACCCAGAAGCTGTACCCAAATACAGCTGCTGTGAGAGTGGGCTCTCACAATTCCTCTAGCAGCAGCATGGAGGTTTCTTCACCTCACTCCCTGCACACCCAGTGAACTGAAACCATTTACTTCACGCATGGTGCCCATTTGTGCTCATGATACATTCGGCAGAGGTTTTTTGCAACATTCTCCATATGGGGCTGTGTTTTAGGGCTATCTTGAAAACTCCACTTTTAGATAAAATATTATCTATCAAGTGCCATTTCTCAGAGTCAGCATACTTCAGTAGACCCATGATCTATTGTAGTGGTTCCACACTACCATAAGATACTCAATAATTTTGCCTAAACGCTAAAGAACTGGGAAACTTGGAGCTGTGCTCTCCATTCCCCGCAGCCACACAGCCATCACTGAAGTCATGCTAGTTGTATCTCTTTTACCACAACCATGATCTGTGTGGATAGAGCACTCTTAATTAATAAGTAGTCTGCTATAGCACTGAAGGCTATCTCTTGTCTGCAACAGGCAAAAATCCTTGATCCTTATGGAAAGTTACAAGTCTTGTATTTACAGAGAAGTGGGGTCTTAAGGGAATTTGCATTTATCTAGTGGAGGGGATGTACATAATGAGGACATTTAGAAACATGTCATTCAGATACATTGAAAGGAAGGAGTAACATGCAAAGAGTCACACATGGGCCTAGTTCAAAGCACAATGAAATTAGCACTGCAAACTCATTGCACAGTTCAGACAACATCGGGGGTTGTAGTAATTACCTCTTCTCAGGGATGAGTTGAAAGAAAGTCTCCATCTACTGCAGCCAGTAGGAAGATATAATTGCTGAGTCTGACTCAATGTTCAAGACCAAATAAAAGTGGACTATTTCATTAGAAACTCAGTTCTTTGTGTACAGTTCTAAACAGAGTATTTAGGGATGTGAATCTAGCTATTTGTCATGGTATTTTTGAGTAGTTGTGCTAGCTTAATACTTTGTGATTTCCATACACACTAGCCCATGACAAGGCATTCAAGTTGTGGCTCTACTTGGCCAAAGAACATCTACAGTGCATGTGAATGGACAGAAATGCAAAATACACACTGTCTCCTTATTCCCACTTAAGGTGGGAGCATGAGGAGAGTTCATTAAATACTTTTCTGAACACATTCCCAAGTTTTGGGATTGGACTTGGCTGCAATGCACAAAGGAGTATGTTTCCCTGTAATTATGCAGTGCTCCAATAATGCTAGATCATTTATAAAAGCCCTAACTGGAATTACTAGATAGTTCACTGAAACTATTGTCTCTTCAAAGCTATTGTAGCACATTCTTTCACTGATTAATTGCACGGAGCAAGACTTTTGACTTTTAAGATCTTTCCCGAACATTCCCCTACAGTATTGCCATCAGTTCCAGGAGATGCTAGCAGTTTGGTTCATGAAAGATGGTGAAGTTAAGAGCTTCTTTCATCAGAATAGTTCTGTTAAAATTAAGTCGTGTGTTTCACAAACATTAAAAAAAAAGGGGGATATTTCTCAATAGAGCTTTGTAATCTTTTCAAATACTAGAAGGTCACTTATGTTTTCAAGGCCGTTTAGCAAGGTCAGGTTGTAATGAGCTGCAACTACTTTATTTGTGATTTGTGGCTCTGAGGGATTAATTGTCCCCACTCTGTCTCATCCACAATCTAAGGCTGAATTGTCAAAATGATCCATGGCTTTCGTCCCCAGGCCCATGGTTTCATTATTAAGGTGCGTTCTAATCGATAGTAGCATTTTTAACATTTTGCCCCTTACGTTTTATCAATCCTTATTATCTAATGACCAATACTGAACAGGCACAAGGTTTTTCAGAAACACACTGACAGATTACAACAGGCAGTCACATGCATTTGTAATTAGACTTCATTACCATTATAAGTGCTGAATGGGAGCAGAATAGAAAGGAAGAAGGAATGTGCTCAGTTCAGAGAGCTTGTCCCATTTCTTAGAGCCCTGACATGAGTCCGTCTTGGGTTTTTTTTTAAAAAAAGACCAAACTCAACAAACAACAAAAATTTGGGATCTTTTTCAGGTTAATATGTTCAATTTATTCCACTTCACTGGACTAAATGATATCAGAAGCCTTGAGAACTAGCCAGCCATCAAGAAATTACGAAGTTTTGTTTTGACAAAGAAAACATTCACTGCAAAACAAAGTAAGTCTGTTACATTTCGTGTTCTTAAATTTAATTATTTGAATTACTTTCTCTGTCACAATTTAGTTCATTTTCACGTTGATGAGGTAAATATGAACATTAATTTTCTTTTTTCCCCTCTGGTGGACACTGGCACTATGACAGATAATACTGCATCTCCTTATCTAAAATCACTACTGGTTTAGAAATAAAGCTGATGGGACAGATTCTCAGATGGCGTAAGCTGGCCTAGTTCCACCAAAGTCAACGGAATACACTAATTTACATGTGTTGAACATCTGGCCCAGTAGTGGTCATTAACAGAATATTGCCCAAGAGTAACATTTTCCAGCCTACAAAAAAGCTGAAATAGTTATTTTAAATTCCATAGCACTCATTCACCCTCCTTTTCTGTGATAAGGGAGTCCTGGGCTGTCTAAAGAAATGACATACATACTTAAACCTTTTGAAATATGCAGTGAAAATCCTACAAAAATCTTCTGTGTTAAAGGACTGATAGTTTGGACTTATGCTGACTTGTGTTTGATGAAGACTGCTCCAGTAAGAAGCACCTAACTTCTCCCCCTTTAGCCTTGCCAGAAAAGAAAAAGAGACTGACTGTTTCCCTGGAGAAAACACCAAATCTCTCACCATTATTCTCAGAAAAGTCCAACAAACTGGAAACATTCTGAACACTCATGTAATCTAAGCAAACTCTTCTGCTTTGCAGAAAGGGCCATAGACACGTTTCAGTGCTAAGATTCTCTATACCCCACCACCCCAGTTACTAGTCAAAGTGTTTACTGTCGGAAGTTCCTGAATGACACTGACACTTTTCACAACTCACACTGTGCCTATGGATGAGGAAATTGATCCTCCCTTATTACAAATATCAAAGGTGGTCAAGAGCTCTAGCCTGCACTAGATTATATTTGTCAGGTAGACATCAGTTAGAGGTAACAAAAAGCCTAAAACATCTATTTTTAAAGGATTTACTGCTCTTTCCAGACAACAAATTGTTTCTGTTCTGTTCTGCCCATTTCCATTTCTCTCATTATAGGCAGTTATATTACATTTCAGCTATTGAGTTCTTCATTTAACATCATGGCAATCTATAGCAAAATTTTGCAGTACCTGCAGCAGCAACCTTATAGAGAAATTAGGCAATGATGTTCAAGAAAAACATTACAATAAATCAACTTTGCATTCAAAGTTTTTTCCCATCATATGTTGTTGCTGGCTTTTTTCAAAGCTCAATTGGAAATATATTTTAGACACATGTTAAAGACAAACCCAGCAAGATTGGGAGAAGGGAATAAAAAAAAAGTAAAACCAAGGTAGGTGGAGTTTGAAGCAAAACTAAACACATTGGTAAGTTAATAATACTAGAAGCTCACTTTATATTGTATTCCCCTTATAAGGCACAAAAGTCACATACAGAGAATGTCAATCCATTGCAGCTGGCAATGTGAGTTTTGAAGAACATTTTGGGTAGAGATAACCAGGTGTGCTGACAAAGATGTCCATTGAAGGACAGTTATTTGCTTAGAACAGAGAGAATGAGATATGTTAGCACACATGCAGTAAGGTTGCCTTTATTGGCCCTTATAAATTCACCCCTGGCCTCCTAAGCTTGCCCATGTTAGCAAGAATAGCCACCCACAAGGAACAGACACGTAGACTGCAACAGGTTCTGAGGCCCCGACACCCACGTGGATGTGTTGGCTCTTTCACTTCCAGGACTTCCTTACTTATACCAAAGTAGGGCAAGTGAGAACCAACGCGCACTTTACACCTGAAGTAAAACACTAATGTAAATATACATCTTAGAGAAAACTATGATACTTAGAAGGAATACTGTCATCATTTAAATACTCTCTTCACTAGAATAACTAACATGAGCAGCTGTTTGTCCTTCCATTTCACTTTTTGCCTTGTTTCTTCAAGAAAATTTCCATTGTGTTTGCTCTAGTCACTGTCTGTTACTAACGACAATTTTAATTCAACAAGAACAAGGTAATTAGGCCAGCAGCCATGCCATATCCCATTTTTCCAGGGTAACCTTGTCAAATCTGAGCATTCAATTTCAACACCCAGGAATACTCTTACTTCTAAACATAAGTCATTCTTCTTTGCTATAACTGATAGAGATAAATCCACTTAAACTAGGAAAGAATTTTAAAATGGGAAAATAATCACATGCAGTCACTAAATCAACACAGAAGAATCAGAAAAAAAAAAATCTATCAACAGAAAACTGTTATAACACCAAAAAAAGACCAAACAGTGATGATCATTTTCCCAGAATGACAAATACCCTAACTCTTGTAGGGTCCACAACAAAGAAACACCTGCCTAATGATGTCACAGCCTTCTTAACAGCTAATCATGTCATCATTCCTGTGAAAGCAAAAATTACCATGCCCTTGCCTTAAGTGAGTTTCTAAAAAAGTTACCCAAACTATCCTTTCAACAGCCTGAGAAATTTCACTGGTTGTCACACCCTGAAATGCCTCTTGAACCCATGTAAATACATATTATTTTGAAAACATAACAGCACCGTGTTTATTCTGGAACTGAATTCAGAAAGACACTCGGTAAAATTCAGATCTTTTCTGATCATGGCAATCCTGGAAGAAGGCCATCAAGACTGCCATGGTGTTGAAACTCAGAGTAGCTAGAAAGGCTCCAATATACGTTTGCATATAAACATTTTTCAAGTAAATAAGTTAAACTCCAAGTGAACAAAGTCAAAAATTACTTGCCAGCCATCCCAATCTAGGGAAGACAATCCCTGATTTTTACTTAAGGTAAAATATTTTTCTCTATTCTTGAAAGAATTATTCCACTCCCCCAATTTTCACTTACATTAAAAGTAATGTTCCTATTTCAACAGTCTTACCTGCCTCCAGATTGCAAATAGTAATGACCACAGAAGTACAGGGAAGTTTGCCCTTTCACAAGATTAATATACTCAGTTTTATTCAGTTCTGTTCATCTTTCTGAGGAAGGATTTTCCCCATTAAGAAGGCCTTGCATGATAAGAAATATATTCAATAACAGAAATTAGAGAAACAGCTGAAGTATAGTCTGACTCTCTGTGTGGTCAAAAGGTGCCTTATAACAGCAATATTATCACATACCTGTATAAAAAGTAGAAGCTTTTATCAGTTCTTAAAGCTCTTACACAGAAGAGGCTGAATTCTGTTCTAGTTCTCCTTGTGGCCACTCATTTTCAACAAGGAGCAATGATAGGAGTGAGGAACAGTCTTCAAAGATTATTTTTAAGGATTTAACACAGGGTTAATTGAAAAATAAATGTAGGTGAAGCAGCCCACTGTATGGAGATGATTTTGTTGAGCATTTTTACTAATGCAAGACTTCCTCGCTGAAGATCACTACATCCCTTGTAAACGTGGTTGTACACACAAGATTGATCAACAACATGCATGCAACTTCCAGTATGTGCTCAAAACTACCTAATTTCTGAATTGTTCAAAAAAGGACACAGAGTAATATACAGCATGCTTGGTTAAAATTAAATTATACAAAGGTTTGTAGATGTCTGTTTAGAGATCCTATTGGTATTATTGAAGTCAGTGCACAGATCCAGTTCAAAGCAGAAAGTCTGCCTTCTATGCATTTTCCTCTTGTTTTCTTGTTAGATCACAAGTAAATAAACTTATACATATATTCTCCATAAAAGAGTATTTGGAATGATAGGTAATATATGGTAACATTTAAATAAGAAGGGACTTAGTGTGTGGACGCACAAGCAAGAAAAGGTGCAAATTTGTACTTTCCAGGGTTGTAAAAGTTTAAGCTTTCTTCTTGTATGTCTGCTTGGACATTTTTTTATTTTTTTTTTTTAAAAAGCCTCTGATACATTCAAGATGCAAGGACAATCTATGTCTTGTTTTCAAAATTTGTCGAAATGTGAAAAAAATATAAAAAACTGATGAAAGAGGATTATGAGTATGTTGACCCACTTTGTCACGTCTACAGCCATCAGAAAATTCAGAACAGTCTGTAACTGAAAATACCAGCTCAGGTATGAATTCACTGAACCAATATAACCTCAAACACAAAGTTCTAATTACTATGTGCTTGGCAAGTTCTCTGAACAACAGAAAATGTAGAAGTCATAGATACTACTGGGACTTTTTCCATCCTCCCAGATCTGAGGATCTGTGGCAGAAGCAAAAAGCCCTCTTGTTCCCTTTATGTTCAAATTGTTTTGTATTTACAGTAGTTCAGCATGTAAAGCATCCTGTGATCTAAAATGTTGAAAATATTCTATCACGGTATAGCTGAATGCTCAGGTCATTTCCTTTTTAAGCAAAGGTCTTCTGATCATTCTTGGTTTTCTAATTTGTAAACTACACGCAACCACAACTTTTCCTGAAGTGTTTTCGTAACATTATGTCCTTCCTGGATTAAGAAGTGTTATATAAAGTGCTATATAAACCACTATATATTAGCAAGTGTTATATAAAACAGCATCACCGTTCATTCTCATAGACTTCTAAATTTTTTTTAAACAGATGTCTTTTCTGAAATATGTCATGGATTTTGTTTACAAATGTAGCTAGGTGTTCAATTTCACAGACATTCTCCAAGACTGGCATACTGTGTCAGCATTTAAAAATCTCCCTCTTCTCCTACGCTTAACAGACTAAGAGGATAGCTACTATCTATCTATGCTCTGCAACACAACAAATGGGGAAAAGAAATTTGGGCAATGCATAATAGACAGTTATCTGGTTTTGAAAAAGTCCCACAGCAAGTTTTAACATTCAACAGATTAAGATAAATGTTCGTTTTCAAGATTCCCAGGAAAAAAAAATAGGATTTTCTGTTTCCAAATAAAATAAAACCAGCTACTACCAATCAATCTAAAAAGGAAACAAAAGCCTAAAATCATCATTGGGATTGTTCTGCTTGGGGACCCCCAGAATTTCTCAGTCTTCTCAATTCCACCCAGAAACATCCCCACAGGAGTACCCCTGAGGGAGCTGTTATTCAACACTAGTATAGCTGGCAGAGCCTGTCCTTATTAACACATGGTGAGATTCATCTAACCTAGCTTTATACATCAGAAGGTTAGACATTTAATTCTGAGTTTGTCACTGTGGGCTCTTCTACAGTCAATGGAGGGAAACAGGCATCTCCAGGGGGCAATTTGTCTGACCTGCCTATTTTAGGCTGAGATGAATCACCCTCTGAAGGTGCCCATTTTTCCTCAATTGACTGTAAAGTGAATCTAGAGTGACTTCCTCAGACTCCAATATCTACATTTCTAATATCTTGGTGAAGACATCTGAATTTCACCCACAATTTTCAGAGCTCAAATACAACATCTCTGACAAACTAGTGGTGTTAAGTTATCTGTTCCTTGAAAGTGACATTTTCACACTAAACTCCCAGATTAAATTTCAGTTGACTTTCACAATCTTGTCCCTCATAAAAACACTACCTACATTTTAATAAGTCGTAGTTTCAAGCCAAAAATTTGACACAATATAAAAGTTAGAAGACAAAAATGGGTTTGACTCTGCTGCAGTAATAATGTTTTGTTTTATTCTGTCCTATTCAGCTGACTTCCACAAGATAATCTTTTTGAATCCGTCAGTGAAGCACTTTCACTACAAATAATTTTGTTGTTATAAACCAAAACGTTCGACAGCCTGACATGAAATTTCAGTTTTTAGTTAAGACTTTGTTAACTTCATAGCAACATATAAATTAAGTACAAGACACCATTGAAATAGAGAGAAACTATTCTATAAATCTCCCTTTCATAACAGAGGTCTTCCAGCTATGTGTTATTCCCATGGGATAAGGTAATGTTACAAATTCAGAAAGGTCCTTTCAATTATTATTTTTGGACAGATGATCCATTAGAGCAAAACTCACCATTAGCACTGCACTCATGGATATACTGCATACCTTAAGGTTAAATGAGCCCTCAGAATCTATGATCCATCAGCATTTAACTTAAATGACAGTCCTGTATGTTTTTCCTTTAATTACAAATTCTTACTGTATGTCTTTTTCCACCAATGTATTCCCATTTTCTCACCAGATCAGTACTAGCAACACCGTATCTGTAATACATAAACACAAAATGTTCTTCTAAGTATTAGATTAACACCTTGTTTACTTTACATGTTTTGGATTTTTTTCTTGATTTTTTTTAAAAAAAGTTTGTAACCAATAAAATAACTGTTAGAATAATAGTTAAAACTATACACAAGAAAAATAAAATGGGGGGGGGGAAGGAAAACTAATATGAAATACTCTGTTTATTACTAACAAGAAGTCCTTTAGAATCTTGTTCACTTTTAATATATCACAAGTATTACTGCTAACTAAAAGAAAATAAGTTTTGGCACATGACCAGCTAAAACAATAAAAAAATTAATCAGCTTCATTCAACCCTACCCATCTATTTCAGTCTGCCTAACCTACAATATCACTCTATACTATGTTGCTACAGTGCAATCTATTTGCTCAAAAACGTGCCTGCAGCAGTCAGGCAAGTTATTAGGTATCTGATTACTGATCTTCTTGCAGTTGCCCTGTGGCAGATTCTCCTC
Organism: Aegotheles bennettii; assembly: GCA_013398125.1. NCBI lineage: Eukaryota > Metazoa > Chordata > Aves > Caprimulgiformes > Aegothelidae > Aegotheles > Aegotheles bennettii. The sequence goes on along the minus strand of VZRW01006169.1, from coordinate 44,763 downwards.
TCCTGCTCACACAAAGGCAGAATCTGGGCCCTGGCAAGTGCAAAGCTGTGAGTAATGCTAGCTCTAGACGTCTAACTGAAATTGGAACTGTCATTTAACAATTGGTATTCACTTCCTGAATTTTAGCACATTTTAAACACTGTTGTGCTTAACTACCTACAATCAGGTGCTACATTTAACAGTACTTTTATGGAACACTGCAATTTTTTTGCCATGATTCATAATAACAGTCCTACAAAGGGATGTATTTAAGCACAAACTTAGCTGAAAAACCATGGCTGATCTCAAATGGTAACAGCACAGTGTTTTCTCAACAAGAAATACAGCAAATTCTCTGCAGACAAATCTAAAATATAAATTAGTATCAGTTTCTTTTCCAAGCAAATATTTTATTTAGCTGCCTGCATAGTTATCATGGGGAATCACTATCACTACATGCTGAAGTTAGGAGAACAGACGGGACAAAAATAAACTCTTCATTTACCTGGATGGTGAAAATATCACCTGTTACATAGCAGGCAGCACTGCCAAGCACCATTCTACAGTGCAGCCTTCAAGACAGGCAGAAACCTCCCTGAGGAGCAGGTACAACAACCGCTGATTGTCAAGGTAGTACCTGTACTAACTCTGAGAATCAGGCTCTCAAAAGCAATTAGGCACTCTGTTGCCTATTTAGCGGATCCTATATAATAATTTCTGTGCTCTTTAACAAACCTATTGGCTAAATTCAACATATACAAAACTTCAGATAACCAGAAAGGCTCCTGTTCACATCAGATCAAGGTCTGAAGAACCTGTACATGAAGACCTAAAATGGTGTGAGCTTTCATAGCTCTTGACAAAAGACTTAAATACAGAGTTTGATTCCTCACTGTATCTTAAAGAGCCATCCCGATTTTCGGAACCCAAGTAAGTCTGAAAGAGCCAACAAGAACAGAGGCAGAAGCAGATAGCTGATTAAGACTGCCTAAATACAATTAACAAGTGAACCTGACAGAATTGCACCTTTGTCTGATGGTCTCTCATTCTTACATGTTCCCAAATCCCTTATCTCTGTTCTGTATCCTGGAAAAGGTGTTATATTCTCTGAGCACTAATGCACCATCAAATATTTCCTTAAGAAAAACAGCAACTATTTTTTTTCATAGCTTTATTTTTATATATGGATTTAGGTTTTATTCCCTTTACACTCTCTATACAATAAGAGCTAAATGCCTATGAATTTCAATTTAAGAAAATCACAAATGTATTTTGTTTGTATTATACACAGCAAAACAATAAAGACCCTGCATCTGGAGGATGAGGTCAAGATGTAAGAATTGCTTCTGAAATGCAGTAAAAATAATAATAATTCTTCCATTATGCTGAGACCTTTCACAGCAGCACAAGTTTTTATTACCAAGATATAAAGTCCTGAGGTGGTAGATTTATAGAGGACATGATGACACTAATTAGCAGTCCTTATGAGTGTCCGTAGAGCACAACTTTAAGGTATTGAATGAGTGAGCAAAATTAATCATGGACATTTGGTAATGTTTACCCATATGCTATTTATTTGGTCAAAGTCATTGAAAATTTAGGAGCTGATACCTAGTTTTTAATAGGTCCCTGTAAAGCTCCTCATTTCTGAATAGAAAAGGGAAGGCAGTGTCTTCCCAGGTACACATGTCCTATATATAAATCACACCAGTTGGAACCCTGGCTCTTGTAGTAAAATAAAATGCCTTGTTATAAAATTAATAGTATCTCAGAGAAAATACTTTTTCTGATGGGTGTTGGGAGGTAATGGCACAAATGAGTTAATGGTCTCTGTTAAATTTCTAAAAGAAAAAGGTCAAAAGCAATTTGTTCCCAGTCTCCACCTTCTCTCCCAGTCCAAATGGCTTTCATGTTGGCAATACAACCAATGTAAGTAAAGTCACTAAAAGTAAAAATTAATAACATTTGGCCCCATTGGGATCAATAACAAGGTTTCCACTGAACATCCTGGAGACAGGATTTACTTGTAGAGAGTAAAATATTATGTTCAATGAAGGTTTGGTCCCCCTTGCTGGAGTCTGAGTTCAAGCATGGCTATAAAGTGATGACTGTAGATACCCGAACTGATGTCCCATGATTTTCCTGTGCATGCTCAGAAAAGCATGGTGTGTTATCAGTCAGTTTGCAATCTAAAACCAAGATCTGCAAAAATTTATGACCGAACTGTCCTATTAAAGAAAAAAACACTTCTCATAGGAATAAATGACCCAGTCATAAATAAATCCCAGTTGACCCTGAACTTGTGCAGGGTCTGCTGCTACAGTTACATCCCTACAAGTCCACGGGGCGTGACGGGATTCATCCAAGAATCCTCAAAGAGCTAGCTGATGTCATCTCTAAACCTCTCTCAATGATTTTTGGGAGATCTTGGGAATCTGGGGAGGTCCCAGCTGACTGGAAGCTGGCTAACGTTGTTCCAATTTTCAAGAAGGGCAGGAAGGAGGACCCTGGAAACTACAGGCCAATCAGTCTCACTTCAGTGCCTGGTAAAATTATGGAAAAAATTATTCTGGGAGGTATGGAAAAACACCTGGAGGACAATGTAGTCATTGGTCACAGCCAGCATGGCTTCACGAGGGGAAAGTTCGGCTCGTCATACTTGCTTTCCTTTCATGACAAAGTCAATCAAGGAAAGCCAGTAGACACAATCTTTTTGGACTTCAGCAAAGCTTTTGATACTGTCTCTCACAGTATCCTTCTGGACAAAATGTCCAGCNTAAACAAGTTTGCAAATGATACTAAATTGAGAGGAGATGTTGACTCCCTCGAGGGCAGGCAGGCCCTGCAGAGGGACATCAACAAGTTAGAGAGATGGGCAACCTTCAACCACATGAAGTTTAATGAGGGCAGGTGCCAGATTCTGCACCTGGGATGGGGCAACCCTGGTGGTGTGTGCAGACCAGGGAAGGAGCAGCTGGAGAGCAGCGTGGCTGAGAGGAACCTGGGGGACCTGGTAGATGGTAAACTGAACATGAGCCAGCAGTGTGCCCTGGCAGCCAGGAGGGCCAACCATGTCCTGGAATGCATCAAGCACAGCGTGGTCAGCTGGTCAAGGGAGGTGATTGTCCTGCTCTACTCTGTACTGGTGTGGCCTCATCTTGAGTACTGTGTGCAGTTTTGGGCACCACAATATAAAAAAGATATCAGACTACTAGAGAGGAACACAAGGATGGTGAAGAGTCTGGAGGGGATGTCTTATCAGGAGCGCCTGAGATCACTTGGATTGTTCAGCCTGGAGAAGAGGAGGCTGAGGGGTGACCTCATTGCAGTCTATGGCTTTCTCAAGAGGGGAAGAGTACCGATCTCTTCATTCCTGTGACCAATGACAGGACTTGAGGAAATGGCAACAAGCTGAATCAGAGGAGGCTTAGATTAGATATGAGGGAAAGGATTTTCACCCAGGGGGTGGTTGAGCACTGGAACAGGCTCTCCAGGGCAGTGGTCACCGCAACAAGCCTGCCTAAGTTCAAGAAGCATTTGGATGGTGCTCTCAGGCACATGGTGCGACTCTTGGGGTACCCTACACAGGGACAAGAGTTGGACGCGATGATCTTAATGGTTCCCTTCCAACTCATCACGCTCTATGATTCTGTGATTCTAAATATTGCACTTGGTGGGTGGAAGCTGTTCCCAAATGTAGAAGAGACCAGCTATATTGATCTGCTGCCTATAGTTCATAAGAATCCTCCAGTATAAAACATAGTTTTATGTCTTTCACTGAATATTTTTCAACCCTATGAAGTTATCAAAATCAGGATTTCACATAATAGGAATATATGCAAGATACAACATTTTTTTATGCAAAATATATACACTTACATTGCTTAGGAGAATGACAATATATTATTCTAGGCTATCAAGTCTAGAAGTCTGATCCATAGAGTATACAAAACACTTAACAGCAAAGAAACAAAACCCCCATACACTTCATACACCACCAGTGCTAATGATCCAATGTTGCAGAAGAAGGTAAAAAACCCAAAACATCTTTGTGTCCATTAGGCTTTCAATTTGCTTTCATAAGTACACTTCCATAAGCATTAAGTATTTGACCTTATTTTTAGCATGCACAACTAGAAAGAATTTTACAATGTTTTCATGTATGCTCAATAAAAATGCAAAAACATAAAATCCCTCCATCTGAACAACAACTTAGGTTCGTGTTTACTGAATACTTGTAAAAAACTGCAAACAGGAAATATATGAAGCACCTCTTTTTAAAACAGTTCCAAGAAAATGCTATATTCTGCAGCTTCTGAATGGAAGCAGACAAGAGACTGACAGATTTTCCTGCAGGTATGAAATTCTAACATATAGGTAGAAGATAATTGCCATAGCTGCTTCCCTCTTCCTTAACAAGCTAGCCCAGCAACTTCAGGTTGACCAAACAGGCCTCAGTGACTATCGGGAGATGAAAGAAATCACCACAGTCTTTTTCAAAGATCAACTGTTAACCAGCTTCAATGACTTTGCAGGCAGCCTACCTGGTTTGTTTGCAGCTTTAATACACTGGTGGCTACTTATGCAAAAAAGGCAAAAACTAATTAAATTTGTTTATGTATGTTATCGTGTGGAGCACTCATTTCCAGACATCAAGCTATGAATCATTAAATAACTGCTAAATTGGTCTCCTGGGATAGATCATGCCTCACAGTTGGGCAGGCCCCCATCCCACCAAAGCCAGGTGTGCTCTGCAGCGAGCAGGCATTAAAACTGCTTTAAAGGCCATGATTTGGGTACGCAGCCAGGTCTCACACTGTGAGGTGAGTGGTAGGAAATCATGAAAACAGTGACAGCCCTCCTGTCAGAGTTACTTCTCTGTTTGATTAATGAGGGCATTTGAAAGACAATTAGCCAGAGCAGGTTTGGCTGCAACTAGCTTATCAATCAGGCACCCTCTATTCAAAGCACTGGTGCCTTCTTTTGTTTTTCTGTTGCAAAAGAATTGTATCAATGATACACAAACAACAAGGGACCTTTAGGTGGTATTTAAAAAGGAGAGCAGAATGTAGCAAATCACAAATGAAATAGTAAAAAAATGTTTTGCAAGCCACAAGTCACTGGTTACTGGTAGATCTTTGCTGCAACTTTCACACTACCGGATTTTAAGCTTGTGCATTCAAGGCTGCACAACTTCAAACACTTTAAGTTTCACAAGGGCAAGTTTAAGCTAGGTTTTCAACAACAACAATGAAACCCAACCTCAATCACATCTGTAAGAAAAGAAATTTTAAAAAAAATTCCTTCATTGGAAAGCCTACTGTGAATCCTGCTCTCTGAGCTTCAGCATGTTTCAAATATGAACTGTTTCAATTTTTTAAAAATTAATTTGTTGCAAGAATTCATCAGTTTGACTTATCCATTAGTAATGCAACCTTATTGCTTTCCAGCTACCAGCATAGATAGAATTTCATAGAATACTGACTTTTCTTAGACAGCTGCTCTCCCAGAAGCACGTTACATATTTTGGTTTAAAGGAGAGTGTTGCTTCAACTGGAGTAGTCCTTGGCCCCATGCAGGTGATCAGAAATATGCAATGGACTATTTAAACCATGTCAGTGTTTTTCCTGAAGATTTGCATTTCCATCAGAACAGGTTTTATCAAAGTAAGGAAATGATTATTTTTGCCTGCAAATGAGTAAGAACCAAATTGCTGACTAATGTACTTAAATTACTCAGCCACTAAATCCAAGACTGAAAGAGCAGGATTGAGGCTGAAGTGTGATGTGCCACTTCTTTCAGTTTACAGTTAATTTTCCCTGGTAATACTAGATCAGAAGTATTTCTAATGCATGACTAGTATAGGACTAAGTGGATATTATGCAATACTAGGAGGCTAATTTTTTTTAACCTAGCTATAAGCTAGCTACATTGTGTGGTTTTGAATATGGAGCTAATAAAGTAAGAGACAAATTCATCTCTGATTAGACTAGCGAAAGTACAAAGACAGAGGGAGCTTCAGCTTAGCTAAAAAATATTCTCTCAATTTTCCATGTGCTGGAAGTATACAGTAGTCCAGCAGACATGGATAGAAAACGATAATATTTTTTAAATACTGGGAACAGTTCCCACTGAGAACACACACCTTATCACAGCATTAATCTGCAAAATCAGTTTTGGTAGAATCTTCAGTCACCTCAACAAGCCCCAGCAGTGGCACTCACAATGGGAGCACTGTTGTAAACTGGCCGCTAGCAATTTATACCCCCCTGGCCCTGATCCAGGATCCACTGAAGAAAACCGAAGGCTCTTTCAATTGATTTTAAGTTGGTCCCTGCACTCCTCTAAGTTACCAAGATGGTAATGAAGTATTGGGAGATGCTAATAAATAAATAAATAAGATCTAAGTAGTTGATGGATAATTGGTGATTCCCTGTGTTCTTAATTGAGAAAGGGAGTGAATGGTTTCTCGTTTGTCTATGGCTATAACTGTAAACAAAAAGGGGCAGAGGCCTAAGTGGTGTGGCATGACTCCCATCTGTGGGCCAAATCCTTCCTACTCCAGTCATGGGGGAAACCTCATTCATCCTGCTTATTAGAAACAGTCTCTGGCCTAGGCAAACCCCTGACCCACACCTGGGCAGCATTGAGGAGAGGGCTAGTTGGCATCAGCCAAAAACACGCCATAAATGTGGCGCCAGTGAAGCCCTATGAATGCTTGTAGTGCTGCATTTGAGTCCATGTCTGACCTTGCTTATTTTACTAGAGCAGACATATCCACTCTATTCTACTATAACTGGATTCAGGACAAATTAATTGGTTCCTCGCAAGAGAGTAGTAAATGCTATGACTGTGTTTCAGTAAGTTCAGCAAGGGATAGATGCAGGCTATAACCTGCACTACTAGTTTGTGATCGTTTCAGGGTAGGGGAGATCAAGTGGACAGAAATGGGACCACTATTTTTTTACAGATTAATATAGACTGCCAGCTTCCTCCAAATAACTAAAGGCTAAAAGAACCCTCTGCACGTGACAGAGACTTTGGGTTTTGCCATCATCTCTAGGAGAAAAATTGCCTCTTCCTCCTCTTATACCTCAGAGTCAGAAAGTGCCCAGACACTTTGCTTTCTCAGCAGTTTGAGGAAACAATGGACATGAACAAGAGCAAATATCCTGCAACATATCCCAGGTATTTCAAACTTGAGGTTGATAGATGGTAAACAAAAAATTAGGGCACTTCACAAAAGACAGGTTCTTCTGTTTCCCATCAGTGATCCACAATCCAGCCACTAGCGTTTGCTTAGCTGGAGGACACAGCCAGAAATGTCTTTTGTAGAAAACAAGCAGAAATATTTATTAAGCAGAGATGAGTATACTACAAGTTTGACTGTTATATGGATTTAGATGTGTTAGCTACTTTTCTACAACATCTATGGAGGATTTTTGCAGTGTATTCTGTATCAAAGGCTCAAACCTAAGACACACTTTAAAGAAAATATCAACAGTTACAGTAAAGAAACATGTCTTTCCCTGAAACTCCGAAGGCATCAAACTGCTTTCTAGGCACAACTGTGGACGTTTTCTTTCCCTTACAAGCCCCTGCATGTTTCCCCAGTTGGCTTATTCTTCTGGAGCACATTTAGGGAGATTTCCATTTCTAATTCAGGGACACTGAAGTCTTTGGTGGAGAGCATCACATTTTAAAATGTGCTCTGCTATCTGAGTCAAAGAACCTGGGCAATCAGAAGCAGAAAAGAAATTTTGCCCATCCAAATATGCTTAACAAGATGTAAGATCCACATGAATATGTAGGCTTTTCCTGACGAAAAAAAGTGGAGGCTTGTAACCATGGTTAAAGAAATTTATTCTTTTACTGTGCGTTTATTTGAACCTATGGCTCAGGCCTAGTAGTTTAATTGACTTTCATAAATCAAAAATATAAATATATAAAATCAATCCTCATCATAAGGTGCATGAAAATGACCTTGTATCCTTCTTCCTCATGAAAAAGTTGGAGAAATGTTATCTGTCTAGGACAGATGGTTTTCACCTGGGTGAAAATGACAGAATATGCATCTTGGTTGACATTCCATTAACTACAATTTAGAAATTCTTCCTTCTCCTTACGCATTTTTTAATGGGAGTAAAGTTTACCTTGCTAATTGGTTCACTAAGTAACACATCGCCATTATTAAAAGGAGAAATGAAAACTTGCTGACCTAACATCCACAGCTATGATTATTCTTGTCAATTATTTTACATTTGGAAAGCCAAACAAATGTTGTATATAAAACCTAAACACTGCATTTGGCATAACTTCAAATTAGCTGTCTCACCGTGCTTATAGCGTGCAAATTAAATGTCCTGAATAAGCATTAATCATCATAATAGACTAATTATTGTCAGTTAGCTATCGAATAACTTAGCTACTACACCTTGCGAAGAATTTTGGAAAAATGGTACTAGAAAAGATTCTGGCTACCTAAAAGCAAGAAACAAACATTAGAATTTTACCATTAAACAGTTTTTAAAACTAATACATACCTTATTTTGACCAATTTGAGCATTATTCTGGTTTTCCAATATGTGTAGGCTTACTGTCTTTTGGTAAACCATATCTAGTCCAAAAACATTTTTGTATGAAGATGTCTTTGCATCTATGTCACTTAAAAAGACTTGATGCGTTTTGAAACATTAATTAACATGTTAATGTAAAAATCAACAGCTAATTTTTGTCTTCTCTGGCCATGCACATGGCTACCACAATACTTACAGACAACAAGGGACTTAAATGTTTTACACATAACTAAATGTTTTAGGAGGGATAAAGTATACATGAGTGTAGAACTGCTTGCTACTTGGAGCCAGTATGTTAGGACTTCAGAGTATATGTTTAAAAAAGGAGTGATACATTTGTGAATGTAAATGGATATCCAATGCTTAAATGGAACTGAAGCACTTCTACAAATACACAAATGCCCAAACATTCAAAATTAAGTCTTAAGCATTAAAAAAATACCTTTAAAACAAACTTGGAGACAGATTTCATGTAGACTGGCTGGTATTTGTCTACAGCATTTCTGAGAAAGAGGTTCCTCTTAGCAGATTCACTTAAATCCCCCCACATAACACATTTGTCTCATTTATTCAAAAGGTTTCCCCAAGGTGCTCATTGCTGCATTATTCTTACACTGCCATTAACATGTTCACCTTCAGACTGCCTCCAGGACTCGGAAGAGACATTGGCCTTACTTAACAAATGGGAAACCAATGCAGAGTATGACCCAGAAGAAATCCACTCCAGAGTAGAGATCAGGACGTCTTCTCCCTCACCACCACTCCACCTTCCAGGATGTTAAAAAAGGCCCAAAGTTGTGAAGAAAAGCTGTGTGAAACCAGTAACAACTCCAGGACAGCTGAGTCTTCCTTTACTGCCTCGACCACAGACCATCTCAGGAGAATGCTCCTGTACTTATTTTTTTTTCCTAAGAAATTGCTTGTTTTTTTCTGCTTCATAACATTCTGCCTATAACACTAAGCTAAAAAAGCATGAAGGACAATGACAAAGACAGAATGCCTGCACAGATAATATGAAGGGTCTATAAGAGAACAGTTAGCAAAGTATTGATTGGGAAACACTCAGTTGTAGAAGGTAAAAATCACTTTCCAGCCCACTATTGCCATTTTTACATCCTGGCCTTTACAGTGGCCTTTCTGAGCACATTTCCCTAGGAGCTCCAGTTCAGCACTCTTGGCACTGTGACCTCAAAATCTTTTAAGACGACGACTGTTTCACAGGATGCAGTTGTCATTTCTGTTGACACTTGTCTCCTTTATACAACCAGATATTCTTGGTTGTGTCAAAATGGATTTTATTCCAAGAAGGCAGAGTGTATGTGATACAGTGATAAAAACCTGAGGATGCCCTCCCTCATAATTTGCCACCTATCTTTGTCCAAACATGTTCTTGGCCAAGTTGTTGCAACTTGGTGTCCAGTCACTGAAGATAACACCAAACACTACCGGAATCAGTCCCTGCAGAATACCATTGGAGATGTCCCACATGATAAGGACTCTTCATCAAAAACTACTTTTGGACATATACCGATGAGGTAATTTTCAGCTTGTTTGTTAGATACCACAATGAGAGTGTAAAGTGCTAGTGTTCTTCTTAATTCCAACATAGGATCCAAAGCTTTTAGAAACCTAAATACTCTGTCTACACAGTACATTCATTAGATTTGTAATCACGTGAGAAAACTGCAGGCTTCTTTGATGAGGTCTTTTCATCATTAAACTATGTTGACAGACATTAACTAGGCTTCCATTCTGTAATTCTTTGTCTATTGAATTCACTATCAGTTTTTCCATTCGTTTACCTTCAATCAATAGCAAGCAGTCTAATCTATAGAAATAGAAACCATTCTGCTTGCAGGTCTGAACACTAGCACAGTATTAACATGTGTGTTTTAAAATATGCATAAAATCATGTTCTTTAATAAAAATTAGCAGGTTGAACAGAAACCATCTCAGTCCCTTGAGACTCTTGCACTGAGTTCATCTAAGCCTGCTTGAATTGAAAAAAACATGTTTATTTCAAAAAGATCTTCTCTAAATAATCTACTAATGGGTTTTAAAGTTTCATTCAAAGTATCATTGCCTTGATACAGTATTTGTACATAACACCGTGTCTCTTTCCAAATGAAGCACAGTGTTCATTTAATTGTATATGGGGTGTTTTTCTGCAGTATTAAAAATTTGGACTTTTCCTTCTGGTAAACAATCTATACAATTCTTCAGGTTTGTGGATAATTTGGGGATTTTTTTTCCCCCTAAATATACTGCAAAACCCCTTGTCATTGATCCTTTCAGCAGAATCCCTTATGTCTTAGCTTCCCTTTTGAGTTTTTATACTTCATTACTTATAGTTTGTAAGAACTTTATAAATATATCAATTGATATATGTGTATATATAGCATAATAGTAATTATTGCAAGTGTGGCTTCTATTTCTCTCTGATACAGAACAGAAATTCTGGCTTTTTCAGTCTCTGGTACTCTTAAAATAACTCTCAATTTTCATTCCCATTTTTCTGCCTGCATTTTTCAATTTCCATTGCATCTCAATGTAGCCTCACCATCTTCCCCAAATAAAGATATTCCTGTTTAGATTATCCTGACAAGGAAGTAAGATTTAAGTCTAAGACACATCTATTTTGTCTCTTTACAGGAAGGCAACATTTCAACTTGTAGCTCTGCTATGCACCACCAGAGACGTTGACCACCTGACCAGCACATACTTTGGCATTAACTAGGAGATTTAGGACACCTCTGAGGCATCCTTTTTCTTCTGTGACCTCAGTTACATTCCCAGCTTCAGCCAGGATGAGGTATAGAGAAGAGCAACATTCAAACACCAAGTCCCACTGAACTGTGGCTGCTGAATTACCTAATTATTTAGACTGATAAGGCCAAGGAGGTATTCTTCCATAAAAAAATTAACTCTTTCTTGCAATTTGCTACTAATAGAAAGAGATTGCCTAGTGTTAATGGATTAAAGAGGAGATAGATGCAACTAAAAAGAAAATGCGTGTTTATAAAGAAAAGGAAAAGGAAATTCGCTCACCTAAGGGCCTTACAGTATGAACTTCTAGATGAGGATCTTATTTTTTTCTTGTTAACATAACTATGTTTGAGTGTAAATTATTCTCTTTTGAATAAGTTAATGTCAAAAAACACTCAAGAAAAACACAGCTGATGGCTAACCTTTCTCCTTCACTCACATACACACATTTTTTGATAATAATATATTTTTAGTTCATTTTAGATCAAAAGTCAGTCATTGCTGAATGTCTGTGCTAAAATACATATTGCAAAAGCCCTGTAGGAAATGAGTGGGTTTATAGTGTCATTGCTGCTGAAATGAATGTGAAATTGAATGTAGTCTGAAGTTTCATAGATTTTCTGTAGTGAAAAGAAATAGGACCAAGAGGATTGTGGAATATTTTTTCATAAAGAAGGTGTTCCTTTGTCCTGTGTAGCTTTGTGTACTCATAAAATCCCCTGGAAATAGCAGAAACTAGTACTTGAAATGATCAAGTACTTTAACTTTAAAGTCAGGGCTTTTCTATTGCAAATTCTGTTGAACTACAGAGAACCCATTAGATAGCTAATAACAGCTGGATGGATCCTAAACCCATCCTGCTTGCACAAGTCTTCATGATCATATTTACCTTCTTACAAGAAAGAAGAGTTAAGTAAGTTCCAGTCATTGTACAAAGTGAGTCACCTATTTTGATAATTTTTTCACAAACTATCATTAAAAAATATTATTCTAAATGCCCAGAATCAATTTGTGAAGGATTAAAGGTTAAGCGCTATATTGCAACAGCTGTTAAAAAATTACAACAAAGTCACAACCACCTTACTTTTCCAGCAGAACCTGACATCATTAGGAGGAATTATACTGTTGGAAAAGTATGAAAAACAGTATCAACAAAGCATCAATATAATAAAATCTCAAGAATAATTTTTCATCTTCTTGATCACCAAAAATCTCAATAGTTGTTTTCCCACTTGTTAAAACTGGTCAGCAAGAATCACATAAGACCTGATGGAGTTTCTGAAATATCAGTGCAACAGCAAAATTACAGGCAGCACCTAAAACAGAACTGCAACAACTAGCCATTCAGTAAGAACTTCCTTTTTAAAAAAAAATCCCACAATCTATTATGCAATGCACACTAGATGGATTGTTACATATTTGGACAAAGTACTTTGATAAGATGGACATATCCACTGATGGACAATTTGTCAAGTATTATATGTGTTCAAGTAGTGAAATAGACTCCAGCTGTGCTTAGTACCTCCTGGGTGATATAAAATAGTAAGTATTCATTATGACCTTTAGTCAGCTGCTTAATGGTAATACTAATGGACTCGCAATAAAATTTAGCTGACATACTGCTTAAGAATATTCTTAGGCTATTTTGTGGCATTAAGTTAGCATATATAACTACATTTAAACTCTAGATTAAATAACACATTTTCAATTATTAATAAATCTTACAGTTAAAAGAATTTTTGTAGGTTTTGGTGTCACAAAAATACCTGATGACAGAGAACATTTTCTAGCTAAATGTTAACAATTAAATGTTAGCAAGCAAGGCTAGCATTTTCAGACACTGAATCTTAACAGGAATATTATTGTTTATGTAAATGACAGCTCAAGAAAAAGTTTGGCTTACAGTCACAGTCTGATACAACAAACAGTGTGAACACACAAGCCATCACAACAGAGGCAAGGTGGTCAGGCTGTTATGTTCAATCTTACCAAATAACCCTCTAGAAGAACCAAACTTTTTGTCAGGCGAGATTTCTGCATTGCAATTGCCCATAGCTGGGGTGCAATTCAGCAGAGACTCTGCTATCCACAGACCTTGCAGTATTGTCCTGGTCTGTTCATCTCTGCCGCCTTTGCATTGCGATTCTACCAGATGACTGACTGGGGGTCTTACCAAAAATACCTAATGTATACTTCACAGACGGATGGAAGAGCCCACTAAAACTTGGCTTAAACTACAAGGAAGTATTAGAGGCCTGTCCTTCTTCAGTTCCTAACTTTCCTTGTCACTATGATCTTTTAAATTTTATATTTTCTCATTATTTTCTCCCATCTCTCGTTATCACTTTCAAATATGTTCTTCATATTCCTTGGTAATTTATTTTACACATTCTTGGGTTTGAAGCATCTCCGACTTTGTCTCCCTTCTTAACCATGTTGTTAAAAAAAAAGTCACAGAAACAATCTTTAGGAGATGTTTAGCTCTCTGTCCAGCTCCTGGGTAGTTTATGAAAGACCTTTCCTTCTGTTATGTTGAAGATTTCTGAGATGGATGTTTCTGTAAAATGCCAGAAGTGGACTGATCTGGTACAGGATGAACTACCCACCTAAAGACCGGAGTTAAAGAGATTTCTTACAGCTTGAGGAGAGCTTTCTGCAGAGAAGCTGAATAAATTATTGAAATTGTACCCTCTACATAACCATAAATATATGAAAGCAATAATAATTTACTTTTAGAAGGCTGAGTGGAAAAATACATTTCCTTCCAAATTCCTATTTTACCCTAGGATTTTATGTCTATTAATATGGTACAAAATCCTATTCATTCTTTCCAGATTTTCACACAGGCTTTTCTTACATTGTTGTATCTGCATAATATTATTTTAGGGACATAAGACTTTTTCAGAATAACATTGTGTGTCTTTTATCCTTCTAACAGCAACCTCCAGTCTCTATTTTGATATCCCACAGCCTACATCAGCCCTATACTAAATCTAAAAAAAACACAAGACCCCAGCAAATGTTGTTTTGCTGCATTTTTAAACTATGTTATGAATATATCTTTTTCTCCTACAAAACACAATTTAAGTATTTAGAAAGACCTGAAAAATCTAATCTGCATATTACTTACAATTTCACATTCCTGCAATTTGCCTTCCCTAGCATTTAGCAGTACATCTGCCTTCTGTAGTTCTCGTTTCCCTTCGACATCCATTTGTATCAATAGTGTAGATTTTAAAGGGCTTATATTCACAAAACTCCTGATAAAGCCACTGACATCGGTTTTATCCTTTAAATTTCTGATCCTACTGTTTGTTCATGTACAAGACAAATTGAATTGAGGGCATGAATCCCATTTTATTTGCACATATTCAAATACTAAGGCGTACCTTATCAGAGTGGATCTAAAGAAAAGTAGAGTCACCCAAAATACTGATTTTAGGTCTGCAAGAGAACACTGCTGTAAGACAATCTTTTTGCTACAGCATTATTTATGAAGGCACGACAAGCAAAAATGTACAATGAATAAAAAAATAAAATATTTTACGGGAAGGATTTTTGGAAGTGCCAAAACGAGGCCCAACTTTTTTTCTCACACAAGTCTTACCACTGATTTCAACAGCAGTAAAAGCAGACTAACACCAAGTCCTTCTTAAAATTCTGTCTTGCGTATCCCAGCTATAACCACAAAAACCATAGCAAAAACTATGGGCTGTTGAGGAAATATCACAACTCCTGGGATATGTGGCTGAATATTATTGTACCCTCAGAGACTGAGGGCTACAGTAGAATTAGGCAACTTGCAAAAACAAGGTCACAGGGGTACTGATAGAACTCAGGTAAGCCAGGAGACAGATTGAACACAACTGCAATACGAATTTTCTCCTTACCTGCCATTTTTCTTTTTCTGGGACAAAAGAGACTGAAGCAGCCCCATAATAGTCATCCATTAACAGTCAGATTCTTACTAATTGAGAATCAGGCTCTTACTACAAATATGTTTCTACTTTGCAAGCACAAGCACACATACTACCATATACTTAGATATTTCTCAACTATAGTTGAGAAATAATGTTATCCCATTCACTGCTATAGTGTAACCTATTTTGTGCCATGTGAGAGTGATAGACCAACAACATTGTTTCCATAGTTGTCATAGGGAGTGAATACTGTAGTTCCAAAATCCCAGTCTACAAAATAAAGGTTGCAACTGCTCTGCAATTCTCAAACAACCGTGCCTGTAACACAGAAATGCCCAAGCCAGCTGTAGAAGAAGTAAGCTCATCCCAGCAGCATGAAACTCAACTGACTCTGGTGGGAAACGATGACAGTATATGCATATCCAAACAGCAGAGAGTCTGTGTTTCTATTGTATTGTATAGTACACAGATACGTCTTATCCAAGGTACACACAAGGGGAGATGTGGTAGGAAGAGATACTAACAAACTTCATCGGTGTTAGAAAAGCTTCATCTCCGGGTAGTGCCTCACAGGCTGTATCTCACAGGCATCACAATACTTTAGATTACAAGTGCTGCTGTTCAATAATCTGATACAGATTATTGTTATTCTTTATTTCTTCCCCAAATAACATATTTCAGAATGCATGTTGTTTTTACAGGTGATTGGTTAGCCAGCACACTGCAAAAAAGGCTAGAGAGCAAACTTCACTGTAACCTTGCTCCTCCATGCAACCTTCTCAGCACCAGCCAGATGGGTTCTCGCCTTCCTAAGAGGTATGTAAAGCTGGGAAGAAAACCATAAGCATCTATGACTCTGATAAGCACCTGTAATAATACAGATGCATTCCAGTGAAAACAAGGCTACATGCAGGGTCTCTGTTAAACACAACAGTGCCTACTGTTTCTGCTAAGAGTAAATTACTCGGATCACACACTTCCCACCACAGTCTCTTTAGGGAAACACCCACATACAGTATTGCTTAGAATTGTTTTCTCCTTTTCCAGATCAGCAGCTAGAAACTCACCCATTTTCCATGCTTTCAGAGTTTTCTTTTTCTGCAAAGAGAAGGCATTACACCTATTCTTTAAACTAATTAACTATCCCTTTTAGCTATAATTTCTCTTCTTATAAAACATTTGTAAAAGGTCTGGTTTTCCCCATGCCCTCTTTTCTCTCTTCTGGCTCTTCATTATGGCCATGCCTAATTGTGATGAGCTGTCCACCACTTACTCTTCAGGATTGTATAGAGCTTTGTAATGTGCCTGCCACTGATGTATTTACAATTGGAAGCAGTTAACTCTTTAGTCCTGCTTCCTTGTTCAAAACAATGAACTCCATGAGGAACTAGCCCTTAGCCCCAATTAAAGATTTTTAAAAATCTCCATTTTAAGCCTGAGTACACCAAATTGAGCATTTGTCAAAGGCCCAGTCACAGCTCCAAATGGAGAGAGGAAAATCCTACTGAGGAGAAGAGTTAGGTGACAGTTCTCAATCAGCATCTCAAACATGTAATCAGTATGGGGTCTATTAGGTTTGCCATGGCCACACAACCTGCTGAACTCTACTAGTGTTGATATCAGACAATGAATTTGTTAATATTCGTAATTTCAACATTTTTTCCTGAAAATAATCTGAGTCTTAACTATTAAAATAGAGAGGAGATATTTAAACTACATATGTATTATTATACATATTAACATGAAAGCATTTTTTCTTCCTGCATTAGGCATTCTAGCATTTTTGCACCATGAAAGTTTCTCAGAGCTACTCTTGACATAAAATTAACAAAATACATTAAAATATCAGGAGAAATATCTCTCTTCTATTTCACTTTCCAGTTAAGAGAGCACACTCAAGAGCCTTTTGCGGTTTCTGCAGTTCCAAGATTTTTTTTTTCCCCAGCATGTAACAATTATAAACTCTAGCTCCTTCATATTCTTATTTCAGGGTAAACTCCCTCAAAATTGTATGAGGGTTGTTCTAAACCCTATTTGATTACTTTTATTATTTTCATACAAACTACATGTATTTTTAGAGTTGACATCTATAGACAGATAAGAATTAATAGTTATGTCTCTTGATCAGCTTTTCAGAGGACAGTGATTGTAACATGATGAATGATTCTTTTTCCAGAACAAAACAGTTGACAAATGTGCATGGACAGGTACATTTCTGAGCAAAAATATTCTTGTTTTGGTATCTTGATATTGACAATCTAAAATGGATCCACTTAAAACTTCAGTGCAGTGCTGATAAATCACTTCTTTGTACATCTTCCTGAGTTACACATTTTCTTTCTGCTAAGGATCTTGGTATATGTTGAAAGAACATAGCGTCAGAATACACTTACAAAATGGACAACTAATACCTGTACTAAACAAAGGCAGAAAAAAACACCCAATTTACACCTATGAAGAAAAGAAATTGCAATGAGATCTGATGTATAGAAGAACTGCTGAAAAACTGAATATTTCTGATCTCAGTCATAACAGCTAAGCTGATGCAGCAGGGTCATGCATCTTTGCCATAAATCATATTTCCTCAAAAAAAAAGAACATACATGTGTGATATTGACAATGTATCCCTTTGAGACTAAGCTATTAAAGTAATATTTATAACTACTTATTTTATGAAGTAGATTACACATATTTTTATGCAAAAAACCCAATTCACTTTCAGCTAGATTCCTGGATTCTGGACTTTAAGCTCTGCAGAACTGATAAACCATGGGCATTTAAAAGTTGTGTCATAAAAGCACTTTTTTTTTTAATAATTCAATGCAGTGGGATCAAACTGGGAAGAGTACTGCTTGTGTGCTGCATGTCCAACACCAGACTTGCAAGTAGGAAAGAGCAACAGCCGTAAAAACAACAACGCATGAAGTTAGCATCAACTTTTTTCCCACTCCCCCAAAGGATCCAGGAGAGAAGAGCATCACAGTGTACCTGAAGCTTAAGTGTTTTTCAGAATTACAAAAGGAATTGTTTTAAAAGAAGATTCTATGTGGGGCTCTCCTCTCCTTGTCTTCTCTTCACAGTTTCTCCCTCACCTATTTGTTTATTCCGTTGTAACTGCTATCAGAAATATTAGGAACTAAGATGACAGAATTATACCAGCATGTCAGCTCAGCCTGCTTTCCTGGGAATTAAGACAAAACTAGCAATGATGAAAAAGCTTTTCTGTCAGTACTACATTTTGTTACTATAGCCTCTCTCACAAGCAGATGAGGGTCCACTCTGGGACCTAACGGAACGATTCAGCTATATTTATTGCACTCAGACCTCTGTTTACTCATGGGGGGAAAGTCCACACAAAATGAAAGCTTGTCTACAACCACAGATTGCAGCAGGTTCTCTGTAGCAATGCCTTTCCCCTGCAGTGGATCAAGCATGTAGTATCAAACACAAGCAGAAAATTTGTTCAAGTTTCAACACTAATCTTGAAGCATTATCTCGGACCAATTCTCTGAGCAGATACATATTTCTTTCTTCTCCAACATCTTTCTGCAACTCTGAACACCAGCCCACCACTTGCTTACTGAGCATAATTAGCCCTCAATTATCACCAGTTACACTTTCACCTGTCTGTTTGCACTTCCATGGAACTTCTTGCATGTTCAATTGACATGTTCAAGTCTATCTCCTCACCAGCAGTGAGCAGAGTCCCTTAGCTACAAAATTTGTTCTTAGATACTAAAGTTTTGATTATCCTTTAACATACGAGTAATTGTTGTACACGGTTTTCACCAAATCCACTGAAAACCAAACCTTTGCTCAGAACCTAGTTTTCTTTAAATGTATATAAACATGCAGTAAAAGCTATCAGCTTCCTCCTTGTCAGAAACCGATCCCCAAACAAGTTACAATTTCTTCCTTAAAAAAAGGAAGTTCAGTGTGTATCTTCACAGAAGATTCTTAATACACAGTAGATGTTTTCACCTACCCTGATTGCATCAAAGTCAAATCCCAGCAAACTTTTTGCAGCAGACAGCAAATGCCTCCTTTCCTTCCTGCCTGGTCACCCCAGTTTCTGCCCAAAGGAAACGAGCTTTTCATCCAGCACACAGGCAGGATGCACCCCTTGTGCTTAATTGCAGATAAGCTTGCTGAGATTTCTCAGCTGCAATGACAAGGGTAGCACATCACCTGTTTTTTATTTTCCAAGGGGAAGAGAGTTGTATACTTTCTATATTCTTCTCTTGTTGGGTAAGAAAACACAGTTCCCTAACTTGACTCCTTCAAACTTTCTGCTTTTTTCCTTTTCCTTAGCAATTTCTATCTCTTCCTTATTCCACCTAGGAGAAAGGGATGTTGAAAATTGTTTTAGCCTAAATTGTGTCCTGGGAGAAACCATACAACACAGCCATGCTATTTATGTACTTACAAAGCAAGCAAAAAACAAACCCATAATTTTCAGCCAGCAAAACTGATCTTCTAGCCTACAAGAAAGCAACATATTTCCAGTTTTTAGATTTCAGAAACAGTCTGCCACACTAAGCAAAATGGGGTGATTTTGTTTTGAAAATAGCCGTTGTTCTTAATTTGTGTAAAAGTATCCACCTCTTGAACTACGTGAGCATTTTGAGGTATAGGACAGAGTGCAATACTCCCTTGCAAAGCAGTACTCACAGAAAAGAGGAACACAATGCACATTGGCAAGAAATCTTCTGCATCAAATACATTTCACAATAAAGTTTATCATTAATACCTTTATAACCCCCTCAGTTCCCAATATGCTCCAATCACAGTTGTGACAGCCCAAGAAAATTGAACTCTTCTACACAACTCTCGCTAATATAGCCTGCTACTTGGTCTTATTGTTATTAGAATAATTTGCTCCCAAGTTCTGAAATGAACTCTGTGCCCAAGTAATTAAAGCTCTTAAAGTTTCTAGTCCTTTGTTTAAAGAATTCGTCCTTGTGCTCTCTATGCCCCATCAGCTACCTAATTAGCAGAGCCTTTGCGTGATTAAAAATTCTCACAGAGATTCTGTTGGATATTTGCCTCTCTTAATGAGTGTTTGTGGACAGCTGGGAGCGGGAGCTGGTTCCCTCCTCCCAGGACCTCCAATGAATTCTGCAGACCTCTGTCAGGGCCCAGGAGTGAAAGCTGTCATTTTAGTAATGTGGATGAAAATTGGTCAAAAGCACTGTGGTCCTTGAGGAATGAAAGGCCTTGAAATATAAATGAAGATGAATATTCATATTTGGTTCAATAAGTGCCAACTATTAATATACATGTCTGTCAGTAAGAAAAGTCAGAACTTATTCAATTGTGCCTGGCATAATTTGGCTTCTAATTCACAATTATCCTTCTATTCTTTGCATTACTTTTCAGTTAATTTTTTCAGCAAAAAACTCGATGGAAAATGAAAGCATTGTTATTGCCACAAAAATAAAGACTCTCTCCCTTAAGCTAATTTATTGCCTATTAAGAATCACTTGTGGCTTTTACACACAGGATTCTACCTATCTCTCTTTGATTTTCCATATCTTGTTTTGTCTCTCAATATCAGCTTTTAAAACAGCCCATTGCATGTCTCTGGAAGTATACCAACTTTCTTTATGGAAATTGTCATTCAATTCTCTACCCCTGTCCACTGTGACTCTCCACTTACTTTATTACCAACCCAACTCTAATTTCGTATTTGTTGTGATTTTTAAGGATCTCTCAATTTTTAAAGGACTGCAGCATTAGATTGAAATATTATATGGGGTGGTGGTGGTTATTTTTTTGTTTTGTTTTGCTGTCTGTTTTTTAAGTCTGGTACATGTTTGCTTTTGTGAAGAATATCTGAAGACACTGAAGAGATACTACCCTGCTGTGTTATTAGCAACAGACTGCTAATTTCCAAAATGGAAGACTGGAATTACAGAAGAATCTTAAAAGTATTCAAACTAGACAATCCTGTTTCACATGAAAATGATCTCTTATTCAGTAACATTTGAGAAATTAGAGCTAAGTGATTTTCCTAATCAATATATTCCCATTTATCACTCGGTCCCAGCGTACATGATGTCTGGGACAAATATACGTACTAGACACTCTAATGTTTTTTATTCTTTTAAGGACAAAGAAAACATTACAAAGTGAGATTAATACTTGGTTTACAAAGTTAAGATGATCAGAGAAAACTGAAACTTTGTGTGTATGATGAGCTATGTAGATCATATGTAAAAACTTTTGGATTTCTGGACTAGAATCTGGGGGGAAGAAGTGAGGAAAGTATTTGTTTCCTTTAAACACAATATTACAGATTACCATATTGAAAAAGAAACCTAAAATATGACTCCTTTGAGACCTGCTGCATCACCAAAAAGTTACATAGAGAATCTATGGTGATTTAATTCAACTTTCCTCAGAAAATCTAACAGGACCAGAGACATGCTTTACTAAATGACAGAGGAACGTTTATTGTTTCAAATTTTACTTGGTCAGGTTCCTGTTGACTTATAATGTGAGCTTGTCTAATGTAAGGCATAGGTAGGAATCAGAGGCTGTAGCCTAATGGAGTGGTGTCTTGAGTGAAGACTGTGAAGCACCAGAGTCATTGTGGAATGAGACTGGCACACAAGAGAAAAGAGGTCCTGGGTATTTTGACACAAGTGACCAGATTCTTCTCTCATTTATATTGGTCCCGGTTCATTAGCTTCAAGGTGGTACACCTGTGAAACCTGTAAGTTAAACAGCTTTCTGTTCAAAGCCTTTAGGTTAAACAACTTCTCTTTCAAACCATTTCTGTCTACTTTTTGTATAGCGCTTTTTTTTGTTCGTGTGAGCACGATATTTTTCACTCTGCTACCAGATGCAGATTTGTTTCAGCAGAGAATGGTGATCAGCTGCTTTCACTAGCAGTTTGAAAAATGGCAGAAGTAAGTTAGGACAGGTGTGGGTGCACATTAGTGAAGCAATTAGGTTTGGAAATATTAATTTATCACTTGTAATAAGGTCATGGATTATAGATCTATATCCATGATACACTTATTATCTCAGAGGTTCCAGTTCAAAGGATCCAAAACACAATGGGGTGGGGGGTGAGAGGGGGCAGGAAATGGTTTTTTTTTTTGAAAGATAGTTTTTGTTTGCATGTTTCCAGACCACCTGCCAAAAGCTAACTTTTATTGGATTGGAATTGAAAAGCCATATGCCCCTCTGTTGCACATTATTCCAAACAGATGCGGCAGGACAGACACGAGTCCAAAATTCAACAAGAATGGACTGAAATATTGTAAGCATTTTAGGCTTATGATTAAAAAATTACCACAATTCCACAAAATCTAAATTTACGTGTGCTTGCTTGCTCATACTTGCACAGTGGTCAAAAGTCACAAGCCACATACAATAATATGGAATTTTACAGAAATTTCTTGAGTTTATTTGGCTCCTGAGGATTTAATAGTCATCCAGTCTGTGTTAGGAGAAGGTGTCATTTGCATCACTACCATTATTGGTCAATTTTTTCCTCTAATGTAACGAACACTTTTTTTAAAAAAAGAGTCAGTTTAGAAACAAAGAGAATAAAAACATTTGCAAGTGTTTTCCACTCCCCACCTCATTTTCTGGGTACCAGAAAGTACCTTGAACACAGTAATTGCCATACCAGAGCAGACCAAAAGTCAACTAATTCTGTCTCATTTGTCAAAATTAACAGCATACAGATACTTTAGAAGACTGTTCAATACAGTCATATGTGCAACTACCAAATAATCCACTCTTATTTTCACAACTACAACATTGTGTGCCCATGCCCGTGAAAGGGGAGCAGCCCATGTTAGTTTAAAAAAAAATATCCACCTGTGATAATACAGAATTCAGTAGAGCAGGGAAAGGAGAAATTAATCAGCTAAGTAAGAAAGGAAAGCAATATTTTAATTTAACATTTGGCAAAGATTCAGCTGAAAAGATAGCCCTAGCCCCACACTCCAGGATACTAAACCCTGGCTTTCAATAACTGAGCAAAAACAAACTCCCAAGTCAGGAACCTTCCAGAGGACAGACTCCCCCTGTTCTTCTGGATGTAGATACCAGCTCCAAAAGTGCCCCAGCTCCATACTCAGCCCTGAATACACACACACCTGAGTTTAAAGGCACATACGCTGCAAAAGCAGGAAAGGAAATTTCAAGATGTCTGCAAGAGTCAGCAAAGAGCCAAGGTTTGTGGAGGCATTGGGTTTCACTGCAGTTCTACATTCACTTTGAAGTGTTGGGCACTACAAGATTTTAATAGAGAAAGATGCTCAAATTTAAGTTATTTGTGAACTAATTATAATTTATTTTGCATATTTAGAAGTTGATCTATTAATTCACCTTGCTTTTAAAATAAGCTTTTTTAGTTACAGAGGCACAGTGAAAAAAAAGAAAAGAAAAAGGGGAAAAAAGTGTTTGATTCTTTTCTTAAAGATTTTTTCAAAACTGTTCTTGAACACAGCAGTATTGGTTCAGAAATTGTGTCATCAGCCACACATGTTACAATAGATGAAAGTCCTGTCTCAAATCAGTATGGATATCTTGGGGGAATCATTATAGGAAATCTGCACAGAAGTCGTCTCTTAAGGAGGGATTTGAATTGAGACAGGGAGATCATTTGACATACAAAGCATTGAGGGAACATGGGAGACTGTGAGGATGAGAGCAAGGCAAGGATAAACAGTAGGTAGGCTTCTTTCACATAATAAAACCATCACACGTAGGGAAGAGACTATCTGTGACTAGATACTGTCACAAGAATGCACTGAAATTGGCCGTAACTGCAAAGTCAATATAATGCTCTTAATCTTTCAATAAACAATTTATTTTTAAAAGTTATTTTGGAGCTATTGAAGCTCCTGAGTTGGGGAAGTAAATGCATTTTAAATGTGCTGTACAGTATACAGTATCACAGGTTTAAGTTTCATTTTATCAGATGTATGGTTTAGTCATTTGAACTCTGGATTAGAAGTCAAAATTCCTTCACTCTAACACTGACTCCTTTTCTGGCTTTCAACAAATCATTTAAGGTCAGACTCGAATAGCTCTCCTCATGAAGGAGGGCAGGTACTACAGAGTACAAGAGAGGAAAGCAAAATTTGACCTTCAAATCAGTCAGCTTCTGTGAAACTACTGTAAAATCTTCACCTGTTTTCTTGCAAGGTGGCTGCCAAAATGAATTATTGTAGTTAACATTTGTAAAGAATGAAGAATATTAAGTAGAGCTGGACAAAGGTTTGAGCTTAAAAATAAATACTTTCCTAGTTTTACAATAAAAAACCTTTTGGAAACCAGTGCAATAAAAATAGTTTTGCAAACATATTACTTCTCTGAACTTTCCTATTATTTTCTCAATTTTATCCATATAGAAAGAACACATTGACAGAGGAACATAGAGGGTAAGAATAATGTCAACCTATAAATATTTTTAGGTGAAAAATCCCCCTAAAGAGTCACACATTTAAATGCAATTTTTCGTTAGGCATTTGCTTCAAACCTATTGCACAATATACCGGGCTCAAAATAGTTGCTTAGACAGGAAATCATTCTGAGAAGACAGCATTGCTCATTCTTATTTGCTAGTTTGATCCTGTGTCTCTCGTTTTAGCATCTCAGTAACTGCTAGGAGGGTTTGGGGAGGTCAGTCTGGCAATTGACCATTTCATCAATTATTACTTACTCATCTAAAAGTTGCTATGACACTTGCATACATTTTCATTACACAACTGGCTTAAAACAAACCTCACTGCCCAGCTTCGAGACAGCATGTAGGAAATCTATGCTCAGGATTCAACATCAGTCTCTTGTTTAGGAGATTTTACTTCCTCCTCATCGTATCCTGTACTAACCCCTTCCAACAGGTTTCACACAGGACTTTGTAAGGTATATGCAACCAATGTTAGTTCAAACTATATTTATCCAAGCAAGATGCTTTAAGAAGAATAGTGAAGTTGCATTACCAGGGTTACCATTGTAAACGACTTCCATGAGAGAAGTGAACTAATCTAGGTTTGTATGCATTTGCCACTCATACTGCTACAACTTATTCTGCAACTATTTTATTGAAAGCTGTCAAGTTGTCTAAGTCCTAAGGAGGTGCCAAAAAATGCCACACAGTTAGAAAGTGTCTTCCCCAGGTGACAAAAGGCCGGCCATTGCACAGAAAAAATGAAGACAAACAGATTTGCAGTTTATGAGGTCAAAACAGCAGATGCAGGGTGGCTATCAAGCAGCAAACCCAAGACAGCAGCTACTGCTTGAAAGGAAGTCAGTTAAGATCCAAATGATATTTACTTTTATATGCATAAATACATAACAAGTGCATGAAAAAAATCCTAATGGCACCAATGAAACACATTAGAGAGCCTATCCTTCACTGCACATTTGAATACACTTCTTGGTAGCTTCAAAGAGACACAAGGGTAAGTCTGCGATCTATATCCTGAAATTCAGCATTCATTCCATTTATATAGTGATTAAAAATAAAGGCCAAGCCATAAATGTGCTCAGAAAGGACCCATCCAGTTGCACGGCTCAGTTGCCTTTGGAAATACGGCCATAGTTTGTTGCCTGGTCTGTGTAAACCATACTAATACTTTAGTAATGCTGAAAGTACCAGGAGGATCCCTAGATGACTTCATACCTTGCAAAAACAAGCTCAGGTACCCAGGGAATATCATAAAAGGTAACAGTGAAAACATTAGTGAAGATTAACACTCTGGTGCTCATTGACATTACCGGGGGCTCTACTTTTTTTTCTGTCTTGAATCACAGCTTCTGCCTTTAACCATGCAGAAAGGAGGCAAGTTGTGACCTAATTACTATGAATTCTTCCAGAACAGCTCTGCAAGTGTTCCAAAACTTTGAAAGAACATAGTTTGTTCCTTATCCTACCCCTTCACTTGCGCCACTTGGTGATCTCTGAAGTGTTCATTTCTGAAAAGTACTATAATTTATTGTGGTGGGTAATAGGCATTATTCTAGGGTTTAATAGTTTAATAGATGCCCTTTGAAGTTACCATCTGACTTTCAGTTCTGTTCCCAGTACAACCCTAACATTCTCAGATGTCCAGAAAACTTACACAAAGAGAAGAACTCCAACTTTATGCTTGATCTATGATATTTCTATTTTGACATTTCTCAATTTTGCATTTCCTTAGTATTAGTAACTTTTGGTTAGGTAGATGGGAGATCAGAACACACCATACCATTTTTCTCTGTTTCTGATGTATCTCAGACAACATCTCTTTGCTTCATTTTTCATTTAACTTACCTCTGGACAGTCTCAATAATTTGCCTTATTTCTTTGAATATAGTAGTAGAGAAACAATTCACTGACATCTAGGCCAATATAAATACGTAACTAATGCAAACAGTGTGTTTGATTCTTGGAAAAAGATTACACCCAAATCCTTCCCCATTTTTGCAAGGTCTGTAATGGAGTAAAAACTCTGCAAGTCAAGTTTCTTCCACTCTTCTCCATGCAGTGCCAAGGTGAGACAACCCTTGGTTACACAATGACTGAACCTTTAAAACTCTGCAGTAATCTCATTTTTAGCTGCAGGACAATGGACTACTGTGCATTCCTAGATGGAATGAGTAGAGTAGGAATGGGTTCTGTCACACTGATTCTGGGTTTCCCAAAACATTCTAATCAAAAGAAGGTCATTTCAAATCCAAGATTTGTAGTTTGACCAAACATTTTAATGTGGATAGAAGGATGAAGTAAAGAGGAAGAACAGTAAGGGAAAGCTTGTAAAACATTCAAATTTGTCTCTCTCACATGTCAAAAGCTCATATTTTCAACTTTCATAAACAGGCAAGAGGCACCACAAAACTACTTTTCTAGAGGCAGATGCTAAAACAATACCTGTGTAAATATATCAAACTTTCTACTGTGTAGCATTCTCTAAATATTTTTAGAATAAAAATCAGCTCAGATATCCTGTCCTCCTTAAAAACATGCTGTGAAACAAGTAGTATAAAGGGTGAGTAAGAAGAAAGCTGGCTCCTGGGGTGTGGTGGGGTTTTTTCCCCTTTTTTTCCTAAGAACAAGGTCACATCTCAGCAACTGAAAAGTAGCAGAGCTCTTTTCATCAAGTTTTTAACTAGAAAAATAGTATGCCCATTTCTTTGTAATACACCTCTGGGCTTTTTTATTATGACTTCATTTCCCCTTGTAATATTGGAACGTCTCTATAATTGTAAAAGTGTAATAGAATCTAATAGAATTTCATTTGGAACTCTGAATGGTCTATGCCATCTCTGCTCATTTTGAGTAAAATAATGATTTTTAATGTCCACACATGGCTTCCCATGACCTTATTCAATCTTTGGGTTGATCAGGAAATATATTGATTCAATTACATACTGATGACAAATGAACTAAAAGAAAGAGGAAAAAAAGGTCAGCATGTATTTGAAAATGTAAATCTTAGCAATGTCTTTTGGGTTTGCCCAAAAAAAAAAAGTCATTTCAAAATGCCATTTGTGGCTAATAGTGTGGAGTTCCAGTTCCTATCTGTGAGCAGCAAAGAAATCATTAAAGTGTAAGAAGCATACTCTCCCCTCCTTTTATCATTACAAAATCCTCTTTCCTTTAGAGGTTTGCACAGAATGACCTCCTTTCGCTAAAAGACCCTTTTTCCCCTCACTTTATGGAAAGAAGGCTTCAGTTCATAAATATACCACCCATTACGCTATTTTTTCTTTTCTTCCTTCCCCCTCCTTTTCATTTTGTTTTCTTCATAAAACAGTTACCACTGCAAACATTTCATCATCACCACTTCCCTACCCCCACTGCTTTCGTTATTATCACACCTTTATCCCCTCATCTTCAATCTCAGCCATATAAAATGCCAAATGGGATGGCGTGCATCACTGGAGTTGTTTCCAGTTTAATAAGCTGTAAGTGTCCATTTGTAGCATTGCAGTACTTGATGGCACCTCACAGTAAAAACCTTTTTAATCTAGATGGAAACTTCACCTCTGCTCTATGACGCTGGGCTCTAAACCTTAGAAACAAAACATTTAACTGCTAAGAAGCAGTAAGACATGAATAGAAATAAAGAGCAGTCCATAGCTAAAGCAGTCATTGTGTCGTCAGCTTATTTGATAAGGTGGATTTCACAAGGTACCTACACATCCCTGGCTTCGGATTAGCTGTTTGGCTGGTTTCATTACCTTGTTTGGTTTTTCCTTTTAAGAATGAGCTATGGGTCTGTGAAAAAGCATCCAGCTGACAGCTACAGAGTCTGACTTCTCAGTATTCACCAAAACAGGCACACCTGGCAGGCCTGCTTTTCCCAACATGAGAAGTCATTCTGCCCCAAACATGTTTGAACAGGAAGATGTGATCAAGTCCATGAGCTGACCCCTAAGGGTACCTTCAACATCTGACAATAACTTTGCAGGCTTTGAGATTTTTGCTATAAAAAAATGCATTCACTGGGAATGGCAAGAGGACCATCATCTATCTTTGTGCATTTCACTGAAGTGCTTTCTGGGGCGAACTTGCAGTAGCTTTCATCCTACCCTGAGACTAGCACAAGGCTATGCCCCTCATATCTTATGTGAGGCCCTCAGATTGGCCTTAAGCCTTTAATGAAGGGCATGGCAGAATCAAGAACTGACCTGTCATCCATAGAGACATTAGCCACACTGTCTCTTTCTGCAGAGAGATCTTGGTTTTTTAAAAACTCAGGTCTATCATCAGGACACACATGAATGCTTTCAGACACAAAAGCACATAGCTGAGCATCTAAAAAACAGAATACGGGCACCCTGCTAAATTTTCAACAACAGAAACAAGACTTTGTCCAAAGTGGTGTATTTTGGTAATGTAAATTTTGTAGAAAATCATGTGTGCACTGGAAAAGATCAATTAGGTATTGATTTTGAAATGGAAAACACATATATGGGGAGAAGTGGCTGCTTTCTAGAGATTAGCAGTGCAAAATAAATTCAAATGTGTCATAAGAAGATCTTCCAGCAATTTTTTCAGACTTAATCCAAGACAAAAACAGTGAGCTTTCAGAATCTAGTCAGCTTGAGAACTGATTAGTACCACATAATATAAAACAAATAGACTTTAAAAGTTTAAACCACAAATATTAATTTTTTTTTCACAACCACTTTTATGTGCATACTCAAAGGGAGAAAAGTTTAAACAAAAAATTACTGGTTTCCCAACCTTTGCTCATTTAGGACAAAATTACCATGGGAAACATTTAGAGGGGTAGGCTGTTTTGCTATTACTATTCAGTGGAAAATACGGTTCATTCACAATAATCTCTTGAAAATGCAGGCATGCAATAACACCTTCAATCTGCAGCATTTTTTGATTGAATGAAACATTGTTGAAGGATTAGTTTGTCTGCAGTGGAGTGCTGCTTTCTGTTACTAGCCTTTGGAATGCTGACTTTGGAGTATTGAAGTCTCTACAGGCTTTTAGGACAAAATTGTCAGTCTCCTGGGAAATGAACATAAATTATGTATCTTATTTCCTGCAAGAAACAAGGATGGCTCAGTATAAAAAAAAAAGAAAACAAACAAACAAAAAACCCTACTCAACTACTCTTTGCTTCAGCGTCACATAGTGACACATTGGATAGTTCTATGAAAGCACTGAGAAATACAGTTAAGGATCTAATCCCAGACCTCCAAGACCATATTTTTGGGCTAGGTAGGGCGGTAAAATACGGTATGGCACAAGACATCGCTGAATATGGTGAAATTCTTTCAGCTACTCTGTGAAACTAGGACAAGCACACAGAGCATACTTATATTTGCTTTTCTTCTTTTTGTCTACTAATTCTTTTGTTTTCCAAAACAATTTCAATTCTGTGACTAGTCTAACCACATGATCCTGCAAAATCTTTAAACATTCAAATCACAACAAAGAAAAGCCAGATTTAAACATTGTGTACATAACTGTAGTATTCAACATGAGACAGCAAATACCCAGTTACATTCAAGTCTGGCAGAATCATTCAGATTCCTAGTAGACTAACTGGCCTTCTTCAGGAGTCAGCTACCATAAAGAATTGTGCCCTGTCCTACTTCTCAGCAAGTGTTTAATGGTAAACTGTGGTAGTGAGGTCTCACATTACCACAATCTCATTAATTTCACAAAACATACTGCAGAACATTTGCTAGCATACTCTGAAGTATTATTGTAAGTTATTTAAGCTAAACTACTCTTGTCAAAGAAATTACTAAATTACATTTTGGGATGCAGAATCTTAGGTTTTTCACTCTGGTAGTGTTTCCCAGCTTCCTAATTGCCCAAACTAAAAATTAGCCTGGACTGGTTTTATACCTACCACACTGAGAGCACTAAAACCTTGTAAAGTTGCTCTGTAGCAGCCTTGTATAAGCCACAAGGCTCAGGTGGAAGCTGCATTAAAATATGGGTTGTTCAGCTCAACTGATGCTTGCCCAGTCTGACCTATGGAGAAGGTCAGCTTCCCACAGGTGAGGAGGCCATTCGAGCTCTCAGTAGGAAGCTCTGGGGTCAGCACTGGGAGAGAACAAGGATCTCCTTTTCCTGTGATGCTGATACAACTAACAGAAATATTAATATTTACACAATAGATCTTCATTTCATCAGAGAACCTCCAGAGCTGTGCCTCACCAACACTGCAAGATCAGTCAGCTGTGACATGAAAGGAAAGGCCATGCTGTCCCTTCCAAAGGTGATGGAGCTCTGCAGTAAACAGTTCTGCTGCAGCACCCTCATGTTGTGTAAAGCCTGCTCCACAGCATGTTGTTCTTGCAGTACTAAAACAATCACAACTGAGAAGCAAGATGACTGGAGCTACCAGTACCATAGTTTCTAAAAGATCACCATTCACCAATGCCACATCTCACCTGCCACATTAAATCATAACAAAAATATTTACAGTAAGCTCTACTGGTCTTGAACTATCTTTAATAACTTGATCATTCAGCTGAGGCACACAGGAACCCACACATACACTATAGATGTATCTTAGTACTGAAGGGTGAATGAAAGAACTTGTTTGCTGTGTCACTTGGGGTACAGATTGAAAATGTCTTAAATTAACATC
Source organism: Aegotheles bennettii (assembly GCA_013398125.1). Classification (NCBI taxonomy): domain Eukaryota; kingdom Metazoa; phylum Chordata; class Aves; order Caprimulgiformes; family Aegothelidae; genus Aegotheles; species Aegotheles bennettii. The sequence continues at coordinate 13,443 of VZRW01006169.1, read as the reverse complement.
ATTTAGAAGAATTGAGGCTATAGGTTATTAAATATCAACTTTGTGCCAGCAAAATTAAAGACACTAATTTATTTTATAACACTTTGAGGTATTATATGGCATTTTATTTCTTGATAACCTTTCAATGTCTAACCCCATTAATTTACATACATAGTTAGCAGCTCATTAGCAGCTCATTAGAAACACCAGCAAAAACATGTGACAATAACAAATTCAGTGCAGCAGAGGAGACCAAAATTCTATTTGGGAAATTATACAAAAATTTCTGCTTCTAAGTGACAAATCTATGGTATTTTGCCAGCACTAGGCCTGCAGGGCTCACAGTTATTACATGAAAATAGTAAAAATAACTCAATTTCTATAGCTGACTCCTCTTGTATTTATTTAGACAGTACTTGAGGGCAATGCACTGAGAAATGCTCACATGACAGAAGGCAGAGAAGATGCAACATAATGTAAATATTGCCACAGGTAAGTGCTGCGTTAAACACTACAACCCAGTAGTGCATTTAGGATTATATACAGTTCCCCAAAATTATGCTCTTCTGAAGTGCTATTCCTTTTTAATTTTTAAATCATCTGCTTTATCATAAAAAGCAAATGTGCATAATCTAAAGCCATGGAAGTGACAAGAATGGATGTGCCAGGTCAGATCACAGCCTACATAACCCAGTAAGCTGTCTTCAACAGTGAAGAAGAGCAGACTTTTAAGAGCAAGTAGATAGTGTTGACATCTTTCCCTTGGGTGTACCTTCTGGCAAATACCAAGTCAGAAATTTTCCAGGTGGGATTACCATACATCTAGACTGTCATGCTGAATAGCTACTAATGGACCTATCTTTCATGACTCTCTTTAATCCTTGGCACAGGGTCTCTGTTTATACAGTGAGAATAAGGATGCTGACTACTATCATAAAGCACTATTAGATCCATAGAAGGAAACTCATGAAATATTGTCATCACCTTCTCATAGGACTCTGGGGGGATCATAGAAATGAGTACTGCCAGGAAATGCAGTACACATTGGAATTGGAATATGGCAGCACAGCACAAATCTCATCAATAAATCTCAGACAAAATATCAAACTAGTGGCACCCAAAGAGATGATTTAAGGGAAACTGAAGGTAAATGGGTCACAGATGCCACCTGAGAAAGTTTCCACATTAGAAAATAAAACACACATTTTCAACAAGGATCTCAATTTCCAAACGCCAGACTCTGTCAGGTCCTCTGAACACTCTGCAATTCACCTGCTAATGCAGTCTGATAAGGATGGAATATCCTTTAAATTTGAGGGTGACCCTCTCCAATTATTCCTGCCACTCTTTCAGTTCTCCAGGAAAAGGTCTCACTTGTCTCTTGGTCCTTACTCATTTTCAGCATAATCCTTAAACTCTCCTTTCCATATGAGCTCCAGGCTTTCCTTTCTGTTACATCAAAGTCTTCCCTACATCCCTGTTACATGGCAGCTTCCATCTTTCCATGCCCAAGTCAACAAGCTGTCCTCCACAGAGATCTGGGGTTGGAGATTTATTTTTCTTTCACTCACCAACACTGTAGCTGCTTTAGCTATAAGAAGCACCTTAGGGATAGTCAAGGCAGATGGCATTGCTAAGCTGCAGAGACATCAACACATTTCCTTGTTTGCCTTCCTTTCCTGCATCACGGACTTTCCACCCAAGCAAGACAACTCCAACCACTCTCAGCGCTGGCATCTCTACCAGGCGCACGTCCAAGCCGAACCTTCCGACACGGGGCCTGCGATCACTTCGACCTTTCCACCAGAGGGGACTCCGGGTGCGGTGGCCGGTCCCTACCCGCGGTTCCCCATCCCCGGTGCGGTGCTGCCACCTGCTGCCGCGCCGCCGGCCCCGGGGCTGCTCCTACAGCGGCACAGCCTGCGGCGGGCGGCCGGGTCCGCCTCAAGTGCCGCTCAGTAGAAATTCCAGCTGCAAATTCCAGCTGCAAATTTGAACTGGCCCTTGGTGGCCCTGAGCAGGCAGAGTGTGCATGACCCGCCACCGGCTGAGCCCGCACACCTGCCCGGCACAGAGAACACACACACATATATACATATATAACACACACTGCACAGCAGGAGCCATCAGCCTCTGTTGGACACTTACATGCTATAATTTGGGGTTTGAACTGCCATAGCTACTATAGAACAATGATGAAAATAATATAGTTGATAAATCTTCAGCGAGCTTGCTCTGCTAAATGGGTGGTGTAAGCTTCAAAGTACTGAAAATAAGTTTCAAATATAGTTAAACCTACTGAATGCAGGGGTTTTTTTAAATGTTTATAACCCATGGGTTAGTTCTCCTTCAGAGTGTCAATAGGTATTCCTGGCCAGTAAAATCACATTTATTCAGTGTAGCTGTTCATTCATTAATAACTCTTAATTTCAAATTAGTCTAGAAGTCTACAGATACATTTAAAAAATATTGCACTTCCAAGCTTAAATCTACAATAAAACTTCTGAGGAAAACAGGGCTTGGGGTTTTTTAGGTCACTTACATTTATGCAACAGAGGAAAAAAATAAAATAGGTAACCACCTCTCCATGAATTCTCCCACTACCTTAGCAACTAAGGAGATTTTTCATACAAATTTGTGTAATTAAGTGGCATCTTAACTAAGCTGTAAAGGCTGAAAACAAAAGTTTTAATAGAAGCTATACTCTGTTATTTAACCAACTGCCACACTACTGCTCATTTTTTACCACTCTAAATCCTCCTCTTCTGCATGTTAGATGCTTCTCATCCTAAAACCCCAGAAGTATTTAAGTATAACTGCTTTTCAATGATCATACACGAGGCCTTTCTGACATCCCTACTCTTTTGCTGGAGTCTGTCAAAAGTTGAAATCTTTTTTTTCTTTTAATCTGACAAACAATTGTAGTTTTCTGCTTCAATTTTACATTGATGATTATTCCTTTTCACAGCAGAAGACCTGTTTCCATGGCCAATATATGAAAGAGCAATTTCAGGTTCTGGCAAACAGAATAAATCTATGCTGTAGCAGAAGAAAACAATTTGTTGTGATAAAGGGAAAGCAACTGAATTAACTGAAAAGTTAAGCACATGCTGTAACACCAGAAAGCAGATTGATGACTATGGTGATCCTGCAGTTCCTGCACAAGGGAAATCACGAGTACACACTCGTGTCTCTAAGATACTCCTGCGTGTTGCGTTTCACTATAGTATGCTCACACACACTATTTTGTGAGCATCCGTGAACAATCCTGTGGGCAAATGTAACTCTTGGTATGGACATTTACACCATGGTTTTGCATAGCTAACCTCACCTACGCATTTAAATATGCTTGATATTCTTGGAAGCCCCTAGATGCCACATCATTTTAGCCAGGAATACAGAGGCTTTAATCCATTTATTCCATTAACCCAAATTTTCCTTCAATTTCAACAACTGCTTTGGTTTGAGTGTTTAAATCAGGAGTTTGCCCTGATTACTCTTAGGTAGCAAGCAAGACACTTCTGACACCTTGAGACATAAGATTGGGGGAAGACTAAGATAGCTAGGGTTCTTTCCTGGGATCAGAATGGCCCCAAACTATTGCTATGGAGCTTTTCTAGACTTGCATCAACTTAAATCACACCTGAACTCAAAATAGACTGGAAGAAAATTAGTAACAGTGAGTTACATCTCCAAAGTTATAATGTTCCCATCAGACAGAGTTAGAATGTTCTCTAAACAAATTTGGGATTATTTCTACTGCGTGTCACCTTGAAGTACAGTGGGTGTGTGGGGGAAAACAAGAGTGATTTCAGATGTAGTACAGAGGCGAATTGTTTAAACTGAGCTGGGCATAGATTCACGCTCACTAGGTGACTGTCAGGAGTGCCTCTGGATGACTTGCAATCCCATAGCAAAACATCAGCAGTGACCACCACGCTGTTATACAGCAAAATGCAGCTAAAACCGTGCCATACCACAAGAGAAAATACAGTGTGAAAGTGGCTAAGATAAGTTGTCAAGAATCCTGAGGAATAGAGAGATTCAGCACAACAGAGATAAGAAAAGACTAATCATATAGGCATATGAGATCATCATAATTTTAATATTCTATACAAAAGCACTTGAAAATATGAAGTATGCAGATATCGGTGCTTGGAAAATAAAAGCCTTCCTTTTAAAATCATTGATCTGAAGTGCATACAGAAATAAGATACAATGGGGATCAGATACGTACTGAATTTGGTCCTCGTTCCCTGTTGCATATTTGTTAAGAGATTTCTTTTTATTACTTTTTAATTCATTATTGTAAGTGTAATCTCAGTCAAGTCAAATCACTTCATTAATTAAAAGGGATTGAAAAGGTCCTTAGCTACTCGACTCCACAAAGGCCCAAAAGCTCAGGCCTGTTTACAGGAGGTCGTATTTCATTTGCTGCCTATGTCAAACCAGTACCCGCCAGGCCTTTGCCAGGCCCCAGAGACGAGCCAATCAATGTCTGCTCGCTAAAGCCCCTCGCACGAATCCATTTAAGCAATGCGGATGCTTCCTGTCGAAAAAAAGAAATGGTCTCTTGGTATCTCTGATAGAAATTAGCCATGAATTAAAAGAGAAGCACAGTTGTTTTGGAAGGAAGCCAGAACCAGAATTAATAGGCCATCTGAGCCTCTTGAGTGTTGAATCCCATTTGTTAGCAATTCTTTATGAAAGGTTTCCCCTCCCTACACCAGTTGTGACCGAACCCTGTACGCTGTCTCCTGAAACTAAAATAATTCAGTTAAATTTTAACCAGCTGGGAAATATTAAAAATACTGCCTTTTGTCAAACATAATTTTAGAAACTCGCTTCATATTTGTATGACAATAACCCATTTGCCTTCCGTTTTCTTTAAACTACACATTTCCTCATGACTCTTCATTTCTCCGTGCTTAGATGTAGCAGGACCACTGCCACAGATGGAGTTGCACTAGGGCGTGAGTTTGGCTCAATATAATTTTGGTAGTTTGGGCAGAATCTTGTAAAGGCTTTCATTGTACTTTTAATTACTATTAACCTGTGTGAATGGAATAATCTATCTAGTTGCTCATCCTCCTAGCCTCAAAAGCTTTGCATATGAGTTTACTGGCAATGAAATTAAATAACTTTTAAAGCTCTCATCGTAAAATGCTCCAGACTCCCATTTTTACACCAGAGAATTTGGTTCAAGTGTGGATTTCCAGAGTTGAATTTTCTCCAATTTTTAGTGTCTAAGCATAGAAATTGGGCATGGGGGGCAACTTACTTGTTTTCTTTCCAAAACACGCCATCAGATTCTGGTCTAATTACTAAAACCTTTAGGTTGTCTAGAAAACTGAGTACACATTTTTCTTAGAAAAGCTTGAGGACTTCTTGAGCAGGACATCTCAAAAAAATCCACTACTGACAGTTAGGCTGCTCAACCCCTAAGTGAAGCTGTATGATTTACTATGATCTGCGTTTTTCATCCTGCTCATATAATCCCTAGAACAACAAGACAATCCAGGTTGATGTTCAGGCTATGCAACTCAATAATTTGTTAATAATATTTATAAACATATAATTGGGAATGTGATTAGTTTTAGAATCACCAGCTAGCTCAAAAGATCTTACTCAGTGATAGTGAATTCTTGGAGCAGTAAACAGGTTCTTTTAATCATTCATTCAGAATGTGTTGAGATTTTGGTTATAAGGAAGGCTAAACCTGACATTTAATGGCTTCTCTCCTGCAGACAAGTAGGCAGTTTTACACCTTATTCTCTCTTGCAGATTCATACACCCCATGAACTTGCAGGATGGAGGATATAATTTGTGTAATTTAATTTTTAATTGTGACTGGGAAGAATTTTCTGGTTTCTCTAAACAGAAGCAGTCAAGTGATTATTTGGCTACTTCCTGACTTCTCATTTGTTCTCATTATTTTCAAAGACCCTTTTTTATAGTTGATTACGTTTTGAAGAACAAATAGCAGGATTTTAACAAATGTCTCCACCAGTCTTAATTCTAATTGCAGTAACATTTCATCATTTAGTAAGTTTTGGCAAAAATACCCTAACGCACTAGAGCACACAAAAGAATCTTGTAAACAACTAGTCTGCCAGGCATCAGCTCTAATTCATTTTTGCTTGATTTGCATTATCTGATTTCAGTAACAGTCAGAAGACATCCATTTCTAAACTATCCACAATATCAATGTTCTCTTTCTCTGAAGACCTTACTATTCAATCATCTATGACCTGTTCATATATTTGTCACAAAAGGAAAAGCACATGACAAATTACTGACCACTTTCCACAAGGAAAATAACTGTGTATTGTCCTTTTTTATTTTATTTTTTTTTAAGATACTTCAAAGCTTTAATTGTGACTGTAGAACAAGACATTTTTCGCAATCCCATGAAAAGTTCAAGTATAAATAATAATTTCAAAGCATCTTTTCCTAGTGGAGATTCAGCATTATGAAGTATCCCACACATCTTTGGCTGATGAAACACACTAACGTGTCTACATGACATGGCCAAAGTGTCAAATGGGAATATTTAGAGCCCTAAATTTTACTTGAACTTCCTGACCTCAATTTTAGCACATATCGGGTGTAAACAAACCCCAGCCTTCCTAAAAATCTCTTCTTCAGGTCACTTAAGTCTCTTCAATGGTGCACTGACTTCTCTTATGTTGAAGAGAGAGAACTGAGTCTTAGTTGTTAAAACATCAGGTAGACAGAGGATGGGCAAATAACATGAGTAGGGGCAGGAAGAGAATCTCACAGCAACAGGACTCCCATCAAGTATTGCACCACTCAGTTAAATGTCTGTTCTTAACCTCACCCAGCAAAGGGAAAATGCGCTCAGTCTAGCTGTACAAGTATTGACACACAGGTGCAAGGAGGAGCTCTTATAAATAAATGGAGACACAGGCTCACAGAGGCACAAAAATTATTTCATCTCGATTGTTTGCCTCACCTAGAGGCAAATAAAATCACCTACAACAGAACAAAGCGAACCATGGTTTTATGACCGTTACTCCAATTTAAGGCCAAGGAACAAAAAAGTAGAATAAAGATTTGCCTAGTTATAAGGAATATAGAATCTAGATCAGCTTCTAGGATTCCCGAGTGTCATCTCTCCTGTATGTTTGTCTCCATCACAATGCCTCATGACGTCTCCCTTCTATGCAGCTCAGTGAGACACTGGTTCATGGAACACATGCATGGGCAATCTATATAAAACACCTTGTTCTGGCCAACTACTTTGGTTTGCTTCTATGAACCCCTGTGCCAGGTCTTGAGAAACTCTGACTGCTAAATGTACACTCACAATCCCAGTTTCTGCACCATAAGCACCATATTCCAGCCTGACAGCTCTCTACAGGATGCAGAATACTGTACATTTGTACTTGCCCAGTACAGTTTGTCAGGCTTCTCTTTTAATTTATCTTACAGTCTCAAGGTAATATTTTTTCAAAGGGCTGTTTCTGGGTTTGCTGTTCTCCCCTTCCTTTTCCTCTCCTCTCCAGAGAATTCAAAGGGATTAATTGATTTGAAAAGGTGTTGATGGCTATTATATCTACTGTGGCTCTGACAATAGCATGAATCATTGTTGCAGAAATAAATACAAACCAAGTGGCATTGTTTTAAAGACATCAAAAGTATCAAAGTGGCTTAGAAGCCCCATTCCCAGTCCTGCCTTTTGGAAGCATATAGAGCTTTCTAAATGCTTCTTCAGTAAAAATAAAACAGGAGGCATGCCAGAAACAAATGTCACTTGTCAATAGTCAAAAGTGTTACACAAAGTGAAGATATTTAATGACACAAGCCAGCAGAAACAAGAGTCTGTCTTTATATTGCTATAATCCTCTGGAAGGTAAGTAGGACACAAGACACATGCAGCAAGTTACTGAGATGGAATACTTCAAGTATTTAGTTTTCAAGCCACTGTTATTTCAGCCAAGTACAAGGCAAATGTGAAAGTGAATAAGAGGCTAAGCCAGTAAATGGACTGAAGAATACTCCTGAAGTCTATAGGACCTTCTCAGATTTCAGTTTTATAACTTTTAGAAATACAAAGGATAGAAATATTTTATCTCAACATTTTCAGAAGTAAAATTCAGGTAGATACAGACCAGTCTCCACTTTCTTAGCCAAATAAACACCCCCAGAAAAGGCTTTTTGTACTTTCCTTTTCAACAAAGCTGAAACATGAGAGCCTTCAGTTGGATAGCATCTTTCCCGACAATCTATGCTGTGCTGAGGACAAAGCAGAAGATCCCCTTGAGCAACCGAATTTTTGCATGCATACTTAAGAGCCCGGATTGACTATTAGCAAAACTTACATTCTTATATCATAAGTGCAGACAGAATCTTAGAACTTTTATTACCATCAGGCAAAGCTATGGTACCAGCCAACAAAGCCAATAGCCAACAAAGATATAGCTGTGAAGGACCTTTATAACACTGGGAAGTCATAAAATTAATTTATTCTACCTGCCATAAGCAGCACAACACTTCCCTGTCTCCAGAGCAGTAGTTCTGGAAACAGGAGGTCAAATAAAGTTCCCAAACACTTGTATCCTGTGCATCTAGTAGATCATGTGCCAAAGTTCTCCTATGGTTCTTAAGAAGCCTTGGCTACCAGGACTCTTCAGTATGTGATGCAAGTTGCACAGCAGTCTGTGTGTGTATGTTGGGCCACTAACAATGTCTTTTCACAAAATATCTAATAAATTCATATTAAGACCAGTGTGCTTCTAACCAATTAATTAACAATTTATTGGCAGGAGACAAGGTATGAGAGGACAGATGTGTAGAAAAGACTATGTCTACACAGAGAAAAAAAAAAAATCACAGATTGCTTATCTCAGCTTTACATCTACAAAAGGTATGGCACACATCTTGCCATCTTTCTGCTGATTGGAGTTTAACACATTGACTTCAACAGGGTATGTCAGCCCCATCAAAATGGTGAAAGCTTTGTGTTGCAAGAGAGGAACTCTTCAGAGGAAGAGTCAGCATCTCATATTCCAAGTGACATAGTGAAAACAATGTCAGATGAAGGTAGACCCCAGCAGGACTTCTCAAGTTTCCTTTGAATGTCTCTTCTCTGAGTAACAGCAAACTACGCTGTCCTATGCTTAAAAAAACCCCAACTACACAATTAAGAACTTGTTATTGTTTGATTGTTATGTGAGAAGACAGTCTTGTACCATGTGGTTTTTACAGCAGCTTCAAGGTCCCTTTATACTTCCAGGGCAGTTAAAGAAGTATTTATGTACATATGAAGTTTGAGCCCTTCATTAATAAGGGAGCGTGGTTCATGACAGTTCAAGTCTAAGACCTATTATTTGTTTTGGACACTTTTACCACTGGAGCCAGACCAAGGTCCCAATTCAGCAAGGAAATGCAAAAAAACTCCATTTTAGCACTGTTCAGCAAAGCACTTATACAAGCTCTTTCCAACCCTTCAGAGTACCCAAACTGCAAATGTTTCCTACTCAGGTGCCAAAAATGCTAACTTCCCCACATTATCACCTAAGATGCTGTTCAGGTTCACTGGCAAACCAAAATAGTTTCAATGAACAGCTAAAAAGCAATTTTTCTTCTCATTAACTTCCTTCCCCCCCTTCTCCTTATGTTTCTTTGTTTCTTTCTCCTTCATGCTATAGCAAACTTTGGCAGCGCTGCAGAATGCTGATGAGACACACACTTACTGGGTGAAATCCCAACAGCTATTTTTGGCCAATACCTGGCATGAACTGCCTCCTCTTTGAGGACTAAGAGATTTTGCTTATCAGGCTGTCTTGAAAAGTTTAATGCTTCATTATGACTCACCAAAAGTCTTGAAAGTTTTACAAAATTAACACCGCATTAATGACAGACTCCAGCAACCTTTAGGCATTCCTAGCAGTAAGGCACCAAGGTGGCTTTTCCTTCAAGGATACAAAAACCATAACAAAAACATTTCTATTCCATCTCTAAAAAAAAAAAAAGATAAATGAACAAGGACTTTGCATATACGGTATTTATTTTGTCCTTGTTTTCTTTTCTGAAAAGTGTTGATCAAGTGTAGGGTTCTCACAAAAGGCAGTTATACAGTCTTCACAACATCATATTTCCAACATCTGTCAATCCTGACTTGTCACAGTTCTCAGACTGCCCTGAGAAAGGCCTGTCACTCATGGTCTCCTGTCCGCTGTGAGAAGATATCTATCAGCACCCACACTGAAGGCCTGAAACACATGTCATAGAATCATTTAGGTCAGAAAAGACCCTTGAGATCATCAAGTCCAACCTTAAATGTATGCTGATATCTAATTGCAAAGGACTAATTCTGCGACATTTGAGACCTCCTTATGTCTGCAGATTTACAAACCACCACTCAAAACCCACTCCTGCTACTTCTGAATATCAAGACTCAAAGCAAAAGGTGTTTTATTCCATCATATAACTAAATAGGTTATTCAAGAAGTATTTAAGTTTAGCAGAGATTGCATTTTTATGCTGCCTGATCTCCAGTTCTTATTTGAAAGTGGAAAAATTTGAAACCACTGGCGAATAAGGTTTGCCAAAGACACCATTTACTGCATGAAGTTAAAGGCTGGAGTGTGGGAAAACTGGCAGCTCCTAAGTAACCTTGTCTGATTACTAGCCTACCCATTCTAAACATGACTTCAGAAAGAAAAAAAGAACCGAGGAACAATTTGAAGGTGATTTCCAGAGAGAGAAAAACAAGACAGACCCCATTCACTCATCTAAAAAGAGGCTTCTAACCCTTTCCTCCTGGCCTGGAAAACTTCTTAATATCCCTTCGCTTTTTTGACATCTGAACCAAGTCCCAGGTACTCCTGCCAGAGGAAGAGGTCTCACTGCTGTGAGCTCTGATCAGGCTGGTTTCTCTGTTTTGCTTTGTTAACCTGATGAAACACAGTGGTTTAACAGAGGGAACTGTCAGCAGCGGAGTGTGCTTCATCCTCCGGTCACCTCATTTCATGAGGTTTAGTCAGCAGCTGTAACAGAGCCAGTTTAATTAAAAAGGTCAGTAAAGGATCTTCTTTTTACCTTGAAAAAGATGTGGTCAGGACTTTACCTGAGCTGAAAGGTTTGAATTTCATTAGGGCTTTAAAGTGGGATTTTTTTCCCTATCCAAATACAACAAACACCCTTTGTTCAACACATCAATACAGCTATTTGCATAAAGTATTGATTAGAAGTCATTATAATCACAAAATGTTAATTACACCAATTAATTCCCAATCTGTTTGTACCTTAAGCTTGTTTGGATTCAGCACAGAAGGTTAAATAAAGAGTGAACCAGTCTTGGATTTCTCTCTGGGGACAAGTTTTTACACATTGAGGACTCTCATCCTATAAATAGCAATCTTTCTCTATGACCAGGCTTTTTCTCCAAATTTGTTTCATAACTCCCCATACTATCTTCAAGTATTACATGGAGATACCAAACCCTTGATCTCCTTATCACCGGGCAGGTTCCTTACAGTCATCATAATTAACCTGTGGGTTTGCAATTATGGAGAACAAGAAAGTGTTCTAATGTGCCCCAACTACCAGATGGAGGGAGTGATTCTATGAGACTGGTACAAACTCGGAGTGCTGTGTAGCTCTGAAAAATCAAGTCCTGCAGTGTTACTGCTCTGATTCCGTTCCCCGCTTTCCCTTCTACATAAAACTTCATTTAATCTAATTTGTGGAGACACCTTGATTCCTGCAACATCATAACTTCTGCTCCTAAAGATGGTTGCATCGTTCACTCTGAATACTTCAACCCAATTCCATCATGACATTTTAAGGGTGTTTGCAGCCTTTTTCTTATTTCTCAAGAAAAAGAAAATTGCTATCATGTCCCTGTTTTCACCTGTGCCTCATCATCTTCCTCTGACTGTCCAAGCAACTTGGTTTCCCTGTTAGCCATTTAAAAGCTCTAAAAACAAACAAAATAAAATTAAAAACCTTTTTCTACTCCCAGACACATATACTTTAAAGCTGCCTTTGACTTGAGATCTTTCAAGAGAAAGACAACATAATCTGTCTGTATATAAGCTAGCTATTGCTCACAGTTGACCATACTGACGAGGACAAGTAGGAAGAGGGAATTTTGCATTTTCTTTGCACTGTTAGGTACAAAAATGGTAGCATTAATTTAATAACTTCAGATCCACAAAGTACATGGAAAGAAGGAAATTATATATAAAAAACCCTATTAAATCCATAGAAAAAGAATACTTCGCACTATACAGACCTATCCAGGAGCAACATGTGAAGAATATACATTCACTGGAGGCAGATTTGAAGTTACAATAGTACTTTTTACGGCATTAATGTTGTTGCCATGTAGGCACAGATGATGAGTCCACTTTCCCATCCCTTTTCTCAAGCTGCTGCTAAAGAACGATCATCTTTTTACAAAGTATTTCTTGGATCAAAATACTTGGTATGCAATATGTAAGGAAGTAAAGTTCTGTTTAGAGTGATGTTATTGCCTTAAGTTAAAACAATAGGCCGATTCCCGAGTCATTCAGTCCTGATTGCTGCAGTGCTTGATTTGGAATAGTAATAAATCCAGGTGTTTAAAGACTTTGCCACTACCTGAATAGTAAAATCACTTCAATGTAGTGTGGCAGCTACCGACAAACCCTGTTACCAAATGCACCCAGAGACCAGCTCATGGAAGATAGCTTTCATGTATCAGGTTTGCAGAATTCAGAATACAAAACACTATAGTTTCACTGAGCACATTTTCCTCCACCAAAAACTAAGGTAGTGTTTGTAAGCTCCATGCAGTATATCCACTCTTTTAGCAAGACTCATTACTATCCCTAAAGCCTCTTTCACATTTATCACAGACAGACATCCAGACAGGTAGGTCTCCTCTATTGGCTGGTATAAGAAGCTGCAAAGTTCAGAGAAAACTACTGAGATGAAAAGCAGCCACTGAAGATAATCTGAGATAAACAGGTAACTTACCTAAACTCAGGCTGACCTCCGATTTCCCATATAGTGGTCAAATAAAGAAATTTCCAATGTGAGAGAGTTCTGAAGCTTAATATACCCTTCTGAGATTATCAGAGCATTGTAATATTAACTCTACTAAGGAACAGTTTGGACTTGGTGCTTGCATAGATCAAAAGATCAGATATCTGACAAAGTTATGTAATAACAGAATACATGTAAAAGTTCACACAACAAAGAAAGATTTAAACTGAAATAGCTAAGACATCAGTGGAACACCTTCTAGTTAATATGGTTAATACAATAGGAAAAAACAAACAGTTTCAACGGGCTTCAAGATTTTAAACCCAGAAACAGATTAACAATGTCTTTTGTATAAAATCACAGAGTTCTGTGCTAAACTTTGGAAAGCTGACTCTCCTAAACTAACCACCATTTCTGAGTAAAATTAGCTACTGTAAGCTGTTCATGGTAAAGGCCAGTAAAAAA
>VZRW01006168.1:39065-49892 GCA_013398125.1 Aegotheles bennettii | reverse complement strand
GGGGGGGAGCAGCCTCTTCCAGAGGAGTGGTGTCTACCACTTGATATTTCATTCATACTTGGCAAGAACACGGGTCCAGACTCAGCTCATGGTGGCCCCAAGAAGCACAAGAGGAACAGCCATGACTTGCAACAGGGGAGATTCCTGCTGAGTGTTAGGAAAAGCCTCTCCCCAAGGCATGTTTCAGCGCTGACATTCAGCCTGGAGAGGCTGAGGAACCTCCATCCTTGGAGGTGCTCAGAAGACACCTGGTCAAGGTCCTGAGCAACCTAAACTTGGTGTCCCAAGTGCATCCTCCCTGCTCCTGGGGCTTTGGCTGTGTGAACTTGGGGCCAGGACAGAGACAGGGCAGCTGAGGGTGACCTCCTCTGGTGACCTCGGGGAGGGTTCCCAGAAAGTTCTGCTGGAGTCTCAGCCAGGGCTGACGCCCTGCCCAGGGGCTGCTCTCAAGCTGATGCTCTTGCCCTTGGCTCCTGCTGGTGCAGTTTGCCTGCGTGTACCACACGCTGTGCTGATCTAGACCCATGGATTGGCTTCTTGGCTTGACCCAAAACCTCCTTGTCACGATGGACTCGTCTGGCAGTCACTGGACTGTGGCTCGCCCTGGTTGCTGCCTCCAGACCTGATCCTGCTGCTGACTTGACTTCTTAGTTTGACCTTGGACCTGCCTCGTCACCACAGGCTTGTCTGATGAGCTGGATTCTCGGATCAACCTTGCTATCATCACCATACCAGCCTTGCTCGCCTTGCTTGGGTGCTTCCCTGTGCTGGGGACACCCCTTCTTCTGCCTGCCTTGTTACCACACCTGGCTCCCAGCGGTTCCTTTGGGGAGCAGCCAGCCCTCACTGCCCCCAGCAACCTGCTGAGAGCAGGGAGTTGGGTTAGAGACCTCCAGAGGTCCTTTCCCACCCAAATCTTTCTGTGAATCATGGAAGCACAGAATGTCAGGGGTCGGAAAGGACCTCTAAAGATCATCTAGTCCAACCCCCCTGCCAGAGCAGGACCACCTAGAGCAGCCAAGTTAAAAGGAAAGAACAAATCCACTTCTCTGGGCAGGGAGGCATTGTGTTGATGCTTAGGTGCATGGTGTATTAGAGCTGGGGAAGGAAGAAAGGAGCAGAGAAGAGGGAAAAGGAAAGGGGTCTAGGGAAGAGGAAGCTGCAGGAAGGTGTGAACATGGGCAGCAGTGCAGTTGCTGCAATATCACTCCACTACCCGGTAACTCCCAGCATCTTCTGCAGGTCTTCTTGAAGACCTCCTTCTACAGTCACCTGTAGGAAATGAGAAGGTCTTCATGGGGGACTGGAAAGATGGATTTAGAAGCCCGTGTCTCCTAAACTGTATTGTAACATAAACCCATGATGCGTTGCAGTCTCTTTATTCCTTCAGCAGTCATGAGGCAGGGACTTGAAATAAGATTCATTGCTCATTTAGAAGCCTAAGACCCAGACCTCACTCTGAGAAGCATTTCTTGTCACTTTCCCTTACAATTCCTTTAACATTTAAAAAAATAATAATAATTCATAGATACTGTAATGGACCCGCTCTGGGGTGGGCTGGGTGCTGCTGGAAGCCACTGAGAGGCTGTTCTGCAGTGCAAGCAGGAAGGCAGCCCTTGGTCACCAGCAGGAGTAATGGCCTTCTGGCACTGCCTCGTACACAGAACCACAGGATGTCCCCAACAAGGGTTGCTAAATGCTTCAAGTCTTTTGGAAAATTAAGACACTTATGAAGTTGAAGCATCTCTCAACTCAAGTTGAAGCATCTAGTTAAAAAAACAACCCCAAAGTTTCCCTCAGTCCTTATCACTGAATTCCCTCTGTCAGTGGTATCACATCTGTGCTCTGAGTAACCCCAGCACTGCTCCACAGAATCATAGAACAGAACCACAGAACCATCGAGGTCGGAAGAGCCCTCCAAGCTCACCCAGTCCAACCCCCACCTCCATCCCCACTCACCCACAGCACCCAGCACCACATCCAGACACCTCTTGAACACCTCCAGGGACAGGGACTCCACCACCTCCCTGGGCAACCCATTCCCACCCCCAATCACCCTCCCAGGGAAGGAATTGTCCCTGATGTCCAACCTGAATCTCCCCTGCTGCAATTTCAGGCCGTTCCCTCTCGTCCTTTCACTGTGGGCACGGCAGAAGAGACCGACCCCCCCCTCACCCCAACCTCCTCTCAGGGAGCTGGAGAGAGCCATGAGGTCCCCCCTGAGCCTCCTCTTCTCCAGGCTGAACCCCCCCAGCTCCCTCAGCCGTTCCCCATCAGCCCTGTGCTCCAGGCCCTTCCCCAGCTCCGTTCCCTTCTCTGGACACCCCCCAGCCCCTCGATGTCCTTTTTGCAGTGAGGGGCCCAGAGCTGACCCCAGCACTCGAGGTGCAGCCTCACCAGTGCCCAGCACAGGGGGACAATCCCTGCCCTGCTCCTGCTGCCCACACTGTTCCTGATGCAGGCCCAGATGCCATTGGCCTCCTTGGCCACCTGGGCACACTGCTGGCTCATGCCCAGCTGCTGTCACCCAGCACCCCCAGGTCCCTTTCTGCTGAGCAGCTCCAGCCACTCCTCCCCAAGCCTGTGTCGGTGCCTGGGGTTGTTGTGACCCAAGAGCAGGACCCAGCACTTGGTCTTATTGAACCTCATCCCGTTGGCCTCTGTCCCTTGATCCAGCCTGCCCAGGTCCCTCTGCAGAGCCTTCCTACCCTCAAGCAGATCAACACTGCCACTCAACTTAGTGTCATCCTCATGTTATGGTGCAGCTAGGAGGTGCTTGGGCAGGATGGACTCGCTATAGGACTGTGCTGACCAGACCTAGACACTCTAGATTTGTTTCAAGTCCTTGTTGCCCATTGTGTCTCCTGTATCAAAAGAGTCAGATGGGGCCATGTCACCGAGACATCTCTGTTTATTCAAAACAACCTTTCATCTCTCAGCTTTGTATCATCACGTTCACCCACACGCAGTCTGCTGTGCTCCCTCCAACAGTTGGCTGCTACCCCGAGCTGTTTCCCCCAGCCTGGCTGTAGCTATCGCCTGGGTGACTCTGCCATGGTGTGACCTTGCTGTGGTTATATTTCCGAGTCCTCAATGGGGCCATTCAAAAATACTGCAGTAGGAAGTGGTGACAATGATTCAACGGGACGGATAAATCTTGCAGCTGGGAACTGCTTGACTTTTGAGACAGCATGGTCTCGGCTTGACTTGCTCTCCACGACCTGACTTTTAAGCACCCCTGTATCTGAGTCCCAGGCTTGTCCCCGCCGCAGTTTCTTGAAGGTGTTACGGAACCCCTCGGTACTGAAGTAGTAGATCAAGGGGTCCAGTGTGCAGTTCATGCTGGCCAACAGCATTGTCATAATCAACACCTGGCGCACGGAGGCCTGTGTTTCTTGCTCAACCTTAATCAACCGGGCCTTTATCATCCCATAAACTGCCAGGGTAGTGTTGTAGGGCACAAAGCAGATGATGAAGATGACCAGGTTGACCAAGAGGAGACGGACAGTCTTCTGCTGTCTCAGGGTCTTTGTCTGGCTGTCGTGGCAGAGCTCCTGAAAGATCCGAATCGAGCAGTATGTCACAGAGCTGAGAGGCAGGAGAAACCCCAGGATTTCAGCCAGGACAACGAGAGGGAAGAGGTTGTTCTGCCATATGTTGTCACTAAAGCTTTCAAAGCACAGGTAAACGGTCCGGTTCTGTACCTCACAGTGGTTTTGCTTGTGGACTATGGCTGTGGGGATGGAGCCCATGAAGATCACGACCCAGACAATCAGGCAAAGGATCTTGGCCATCCTGGGGCGCCGCAGATGCCGCCAGCGAAGTGGGTGGACGATGGCAACGTAGCGATCCAGGTTGATGCACATGAGGAAGAGGCAGCTGCCATACATGTTGATCTGGAAGACAGAGCCAGAGACCTGGCACAGGGTGTTACCAAAGGGCCAGTGGTGGTTTGAGTAGTAGTAGAGTCGCAGCGGCAGAGGGAGAGTGAAGGTGAGGTCGCTCACGGCCAGGTTGAACATGTAGATCATCACCACGGACTTCAGGCGCAGGTAGCGGATGAATATCCACAGGGCCATCACGTTCAGCATCAGACCCGTAACGAATATCAGGATGTAGCCAGGCAGGAGGAGGTGGTGGTTGAAGCTGTAATCCTTGCATGTCTGGGAGACATTGGAAGCTGACATGCTCAGCGCAGATCAGGGACAGGTCCCGCTGGGGTGGTTGAGCCTGCTGATGGGCTAAGGAGGCACCAAGGAAAGCACTGGGAGAAGTCATTCCCCTCTAAGAAGCTACGAGTGGGTCATTCCCCTCATCTGCAGCTGGGAGGTAGATGGGCACATCTCTCTCTTGACTGGTGCTGCTCGGATTGCTGGTCAGTGGTCATCTGGCAGGGGTGGTGATGTGGTCAGCTTCTGCTTCTAGCTCAGTGATTCTTTCCAGTGGTTATGGGGATGCTGATGTGGTGGAGGGTCATTGCCAGCTGAATGTCAGCACAATTCCTGGTCAGAGTGGAAGAGCAAGACAGGAGAGTTTAAGTTAGAAGGGGAATCTCTTGAAAGGTCAAAATCATACCATGGTGGCTTCTGCTGCAAGATCTCACAGAGAAACCAAAAGATTAAGAAAAATTGACAACAGAAAAGTGAGTAATTAGATGGCAGGAGAAGCCAGGGCCCAGAGAAGGTAATTGCTGTACAGAATAATTTGTGACTCAGCCCAAAAAATGCACGTTGATGGCTGCTGAGGGTACACGTACACAAGATAGGGACAGCAGAAGAGCACACAGGGAGCGTAGCCAAGGCAGCACTAGAAAAAGAGAGAGAGAAAGAAAAAGAAGAGAGCAAGCATTTTGAGGGGAAAATGCTGACTGGAAGGAACTTTAAATAAAAACTGTGAAATATTGTTTTATATCCAAGAAATGGGACTTTGTACATCATTGCAGATAAAGAAGAATATACTACAAGTAGACTTGACTCCGCCCTGGACACAAACCTGAGTTCTATCTAGTTGGAGTTCCTTACATTGCTTAGAATCATAGAATCACAGAATCATCGAGGTTGGAAGAGACCTCCAAGCTCACCCAGTCCAACCCCCACCTCCATCCCCACTCACCCACAGCACCCAGCGCCACATCCAGATGCCTCTTGAACACCTCCAGGGACGGGGACTCCACCACCTCCCTGGGCAACCCATTCCCACCCCCAATCACCCTCCCAGGGAAGGAATTGTCCCTGATGTCCAATCTGAATTTCCTCTGCTGCAATTTCAGGCCATTTCCTCTCGTCCTTCAATGAAGGGATTCCCCTGCAGCCTGTGGTGAGGATCATGACAAGGCAGGCTGTCCCCCTGCAGCCCATGGAGGTCCATGGTGGAGCAGACATCCACCTGCAGCCCATGGAGAATCTCATGTTGGAACAGGTGGATGCCCCTGATGGAGGTTGTGACCCCATGGGAAGCCCATGGTGGAGCAGGCTCCTGGCAGGACCTGTGACCACATGGAGAGGAGCCCACATTGAGCAGGTTTGCTGGCAGGACCTGTGACTCTGGGGGGGGGGCACACAGGAGTAGTCTGTTCCTGAAGGACTGCACCCCAGGAAAGGAACCCACGCTGGAGCAGTTTGTGAAGAACTGCAGCCCATGGGAAGGACCCATGTTGGAGAAGTTCCTGGAGAACTGTCTCCTGTGGGAGGGACCCCATGCTGGAGCTGGGGAAGCATGTGAGGAGTGGCAGAGACAGCGTGTGATGAACTGACCATAACCCCCATTCCCTGTCCCTCAACGCTGCTCAGGGCGAAGAGGTGGAGGAAATCAGGAGTGAGGTTGAACCTGGGAAGAAGGCAGGGGTGGTGGTTTAAGGTCTGGGTTTACTCCTCATTACCCTACTCTGGTTTGGTCAGTAATAAAACTGATTTCCCCGAGCTGAGCCTGCTTTGGCTGTGAGGGTCCTTGCTGGTGATCTCCTTGTCCTTATCTTGACCCATGAGCCTTTTGTTAGGTTTGCTTTCCCCTGTCCAGCTGAGGAGGGGGGTGATAGAGTGGTTTTGGTGGGCACCTGCCATGCAGCCAGGTCAGCCCACCACACTCCCCATGCCTGCAAGGTGGCTGCTGGATGAGGACAGTTCACAGTGAGGCATGGTGGGGGGTCAAGAGGCAAAGGGCATAAATTGAAGTAAAAAGAGTCATATTCTTGTAGGGAAAAATGTTTTCACTGTGACAACAGTCAGGCACTGCAACAGGTTTGGAGTCTCCATCCTTGGAAATTTTCGAGCCCAGGCTCTGTAAAGTCCAGAGTAACCTCATCTGATCTGGCAGCTGACCTTCCTTTGAACAGGAGGTTGGGCTGGAGACTGGCTAAATTATTCTGTGTTCCTCACACTAGACATCTGCTCTCAAACAATCATGGTGGAGTGGGGGTTGGCAGGCATGACACAGTTGCCCACAGCTGTTTGCAGGGGTTAGGTGGGGAGATTCACCTCAAAAGGAGGGTAGAATTTTCTGTCTAGACGAAATCTTTACATAAGGTTGATATTATTGTAAGAGGAAGATACTCAGCAACTTGACAGGCATGACACGCATGTCAGACCTTCTGGGTGGCATCATGGGCCAAGGCACTGATCTAGAGGGAGGACCTATTAAAGACAGAAGAAGCACGTGCTGACCTCATAGGTAGAAAAAGATTCTGGCAATAATATGTTAAACACTGAAAGTGGAAGTCTAATATGAGATAGCAGACAGCCATCAGTTTGACCAGACTTTTGTGTTGTTAGGCAGATCCACCACCAAGACAGGTTTCCTAGAGGAACTTCCACTGGTTTGTCAAGCTACATCTGAGTGGCTTTCACCCTTCTTTGACAATGATGGATGAAAACCTTGTGCGAAGGCTTGAGTAAGCTTGAGGTATAAGATAATCCAGCAAGACAAGGCAAATGTAAAAGAATGTTGTTGGTTTCAAGTGAACGAGTAGATGCTTCAAAAAATCTCCAGGAGGATATTCCAACTGGAGCTGAAGCCTTGCAATGGCTGCCATGCTGAACAGACTGGGGAGCCTTGTGCGGGGAGCTCAGATGTTCACAATGCTGATGGTGTGGTTGCACTGAGCTGAGGAAGTGCAGATCTCATTTACAAGGGGTCACGGTCAGTTCAGATTGGTTTTTTCTCATCATTTCGCCAGGTGAAATTTCAGCTGTTATTTCAAGGCCAGTCACTCACTTCTCTGCAGTTTCTCACGGACAACTCTCATCTCTTCTAACTTGAATAATTTTATACCTCAAACAGATTTGGTATTTTGTTATTCATCCCTCATGAATAAGTCAAACAGTCCAAGCCCGAGCACTGGTGTCTTGTGACTCCGCTTAGAAAACCAACCACCTACCCTCGTTCTCTGTCAGACCTCTGAACACCATTGGTGAGAGCCTCTCGGAAATACACATGGGCCACTGTTCACATGCTTGTTGACTCCTTCATAGAATCATTGAGGTTGGGAGAGACCTCCAAGCTCCCCCAGTCCAACCCCCACCTCCATCCCCACTCACCCACAGCACCCAGCGCCACATCCAGACGCCTCTTGAACACCTCCAGGGACGGGGACTCCACCACCTCCCTGGGCAGCCCATTCCCACCCCCAATCACCCTCCCAGGGAAGGAATTGTCCCTCATGTCCAACCTGAATCTCCCCTGCTGCAATTTCAGGCCGTTCCCTCTTGTCCTTCAGAGCAGGACTGTGAGACACAACACCTCTCTATACAACCATGATGACCCTTCCCCAGTAGTTAGGTGTGACTGCACGCCAATTGATTTTTCCTTTATTATAACTGCTCCTAATTTGTTCAGCATAGACATCAAGCTCCCTGGTCTGAAATCCCCCAAGAGCCTCTTCTCAGATTGTGTCTGCTAAGTGAGCCTTGAGAAGCAGCTTAAAGCAAATGTCTCTACACCACAGCTAGTCAGGTCTTCCACCCTTCAGTTGCTTTCCGACCCCTGGGGTAGGACCCGTGTGGTTTCAGACACTGCTTGGTTTATCTCGTTGCACCATAACTGTTCCTAGCACCGTTCTGCTCAGAGGGAGAGTCCTTTCATCTATTTCCCAGGCTTTTCTGCCATGAACACCAATGCCAGAAATCTGGTTTTTAGGGTTTTTTAAGTGTTCAGGTTTGCCTACCATTGCTTTTCTTTTTTTTCTGAGTGGTCTTGCCTTACCCATGAGCCCTTCAGCCTTTGAGACACTGAAGAGCAGAGTTCCAAACTGGCAGCGAAGATCACTGAGAACAGAAAATAGATTGGGGTTTTTTGAGGGGATTTTTGGTTTGGTGGGTGGATGGAAACACAGAGCAAGATTCCATTCTGGTGGTTTTATTGAAGCTAGGCTGATAGTCTCAAATTTGATGTAATGGACACTGTAATCAAGATCTCAGACCTGAAATGAGATACATATGTGCATGGCCCTTGGAAAGATGAAGCCAAGCTCTGGAGGTCCTGTTTTGACTGTCCCTCACTGAAGAGGAAGCTATGGGCAAAGCAGGCTGGTAGCAGGGAGACAGAAGAGCTGAAATTGGTTGGATTGTGCTTGTTGGCTGATGTCTGAGAGCCACGGGCCGTGTTCTTTGTGGCTGCCTCTGAAAGAACCTCACGTACTCATTGCTCTACATGGAAGCTGCTGAGTGGTCTCAAGTTATCAGTGTGTAAGGAGGCAGTGGTACCACAGCTGAATAATCCTCCTCCTCATGATGAGACACTGTCTTCAAATCCTGAAGGAACTTTCTGCTTGGTGACTGTCCCAGGAGGTGGAGGAAGCATCTTTTTACCTCTCAGAGAAGATCAGTGTGAGCCCCTGAAAGCCATCTGTCCATACCATGGCCTTTTCCCCAGCAGGACCAAAAAGAGCAATTCAAACTACAGATGCTACCTAGGCAGAGGCTGCTTTCAGTTTTCAGGTGGAAATGGAATTTATTGCCAGTGTCCTTGCTCTGGGGTGACAGAGATATGACCCTTCTGCACACACATGTGCGCCCACACACACATCATGGACTGCTGCAGGGGAGGAGATGCTGCAGGAGAGGACATGGGTGAGGGAGGAAGAGGTGTGAGATGGGGGCAGCATGGACTGCACCATTGACAGAGGAGAATGTGCTGCTGAAGGACAGTCAGACAACCCCAAAAACCCATTTGGTAATGATGCCTTGACTCCCTCTCCCACACCCCCCCTCCTGTGAACACCCCACTTGGACAACAGCCACGTGTGTCCCTCAGGTGCTCCGGAGGTGTGAAAAAAGACAGCTAGGACAACCCTGCTGAGCACGCCGCGGGATCTGTGTTGGAGAGGGTGCCTTGGCATTGAAACCCTGGAGCACTTCGGGGCTGCCCCGGGGGTGCAGGCAGAGGACATGGAGTCAGGGTGCAGAGCAGTGCAGCTGCAAACCAACTGCACAAGCTCAGTTAGCAAACCTGAAACCGTGATGAAGTAACAAAGAGTGCACCAAACCTCCCAAAAACCCACCCGACTTCTCTTTAGAAATCAAAGGGATATATTTTCATAAAAGTGGATGCTTTTGCCTGCTGTAGGTGGTGTTTAAGCCCCACATTTCACCCTTTTTCTCGCCAAGAAATTGGATTGTTGTGATGGCTAGAACTGTGAGGGCATTGAAGACTCAGGAGGACTTGTTTTTAATGAGACGTACGTGATATCAAACCTGAGACCTCCCTATTTATCTCATGAGATCTGATGACACTGCTGCTACCTACTGTCACCCCCCTTCATCTCCTGAGGGCTCCGTGGAAGGGCACTTCCACTGTGGGCACCTTGGTGGGCTCAGTAGGCTGCCTGTGATTTTAGGATCACAGGATCCCAAAGGGAGCTTCCACACTGGGGTTTGCCCTGCAGCCCGAGGTTGTGAACCTGGGCAGCTGATGGGGCACGGATGGTTCCCCAGTGCCCCGTGGTCAGGTCTCACGGGGACCTGTGCTGAGCGTTCCCAGACCATCCAGCTCTCCAGATGTTTCCATCTCACTTACCTCTCTGGTGAAGAGCCGAGGGTGCACGCTAGCGACCACCGTCACTGCAGAGCTCTCGATCCAGGCACCAGGACTGTGAGCAGCTGGAATCAAAACAGAACCAAGCAGGCTCTTGGCTACTTGTTCATCCAAATCTCAGATGTCCCCTACAGCTCCATGGCTGGGTCTATGTCTGCCATGCTGCAGCTCCTCTCCCCTCCTTTCTCACTTCCTGACGTGCTTCTGGCTGGCCACAAATCATGAACTTTGCTATCCGCAGCTGATAAGCTGAGACACACGCTGTGAAAGCAGATGCAATTGTGAAAGAAGCAACACCCAGGTGTTCTTGCAGCTGAGGAGGACCTGCCCTGGGTCATAGTGCCAACCACGTGCTCCTCTCCGCTCCCGTGCTAACGCGGCCACCGCCAGGACAGACAGGGGGAAATGAAAACATCCCCCTCCCCAGCACGCTGCCAAACAGGAGGTGGAAGTGAAATATGGGGAGTGAGAGCAAAGTCAATTTAATCACCAGCCAGCACTAAAGCTGAGGGTCCTCTCAGTCCTCTGGGCTTGGGTGCTCGGGGGCCAAACCCCTGCCCAAAGCCCCACCTGCACACTGGGACCCAAAAACAACGGAGCTCTGAAGACCTGGCAGCCAAAATGCCTTTGGTCTTCATAGCTCTGTTCTCTTTGTCACCATTCTTTTATTTGTCACAGACAGCAGCCCCTGCCACGGCTGCAGGGGGCACGGCGCTGGGAAGTGCAAGGGTTGGCTTTGGAGGACATCTGCGCCCTAGCACTGCCAAGGGGTGCTGGGATGGGATCTGCCCTTCACAGAAT
>VZRW01006168.1:19399-31573 GCA_013398125.1 Aegotheles bennettii | reverse complement strand
CCCAGAGGGTGGTGGAGCACTGGCACAGCTCCCCAGGGCAGTGGGCACAGCACCAACCCTGCCTGAGCTCAAGCAGTGTTTGGGTGATGCTCTCAGGCACATGGGGTGACCCTGGGGTGTCCTGCACAGGGACAGGGGTTGGACTCCATGATCCTGGAGGGTCCCTTCCAACTCAGCACGTTCTGGGATTCTGTGATTCTGTGACTCTATGAAGGAGCTCACAGCATGAGCTCTACCTTGCAGCAGGTCAGCACCAAGTGATCCTGTACCCAAAGAGTTCACCCTAAGCAGCAGCAAATGAGCACATCAGGATCTCTTCAGGCACCGCTCACTTGGATACTACAAAAGAAACTGGAGAATCCTGGGCACAGAAAAGATGAGTGATATTTTTTTCAAAGATGTTACAGCCAGACTTGTTTCAGCACAGAGCAACAGGAGTTTCTCCAGCCTGCATCAAGGCAAGTGAAGATGTTCCTTCAACACTCTGTCCTCTACTGTGCTGTGGGCAGGCTGCAGGTGATGTCCTGTGGATACAGATGTGGACAACTCACTGTGGCACCAACCCATGGCACACTGGCCATGTCCACTGAAAAACTGAGGACAGCTGAAAACCTGGAAAGATTGCAAACCTCTGTGTCTCCTACTGCGATGCACCACTGTGTGACCCATCTGCTCTGAGGGTTGTGCAATCATCACAGAATCACAGAAGGTACTGAGTTGGAAGGGACCCTCCAGGATCATCGAGTCCAACCCCTGTCCCTGTGCAGAACACCCCAAGAGTCACAGCGTGTGGAAGGAAGGTGCGAGTTGAGAGAGGACTAAAGAATGGAAGCTGAGGACAGCCATGACTGATATAAATCTTCCAGGCAAAGCTGGAAAGAATTTAAATGTGCCAGTAAAAAAGAGAAACAAAGCCCAGCTATCCTGCAGAGGGCACTTCCAGAACCTCTGAGATCCTGTGTCCGCTCCTCCATCCCATGGCTCCACATGACCCTATTTGGTTTTGGTTTGTTTGTTTCCTCTGCAAACATTCAGACCACTTAGGATACCAAGAGGAGTAGGAAATCTTGAATTCAGAGCAAAACCTCTGTGCTCATCCCACTTGAAGATCTTGTCTAAGTTTGTTGAAGCCTCTCCGCACTTTTCTGTGACAGGGAACTGGACATGGCTGGGAGAAGAACCAGTGACAGCCCCCAAGGCACACCTGGCACTTCCCTTCTGTAAAAGATTGCTCTTTCTGTGGGGGTTACCCAGCACAGACAATTTCTCTCTTAGGCAGCTGTAGCCCACTTTGCTGAGAACTCTGTGATGGCCAAAGGGACTCTGCCACTACCCAGATTGCAGATTGCTTACACACAGCTGGGGCTTTGCCTTCAAGATCTGCCAAGCTGGCTGGGTCATCTTGATGGCACTCAGCAATTTCAGTTAATGACCCTTATTATGCTCCAAACTCATCTGAAAGAATTTATCCCCAAATTTGTTGTTATTGGCTATTGTTCCACTACTTGCTTGCTATTCCAGTGGCACGCTGTGATTTGATTTCTTCTTCGTGGCATCAGGATGATGGAGCCAGTAGGGTGAGAGGCACATTAGCAGTCATTAAAAATGGTATGAATAGCTCTGGTGTTATCATCACTGGCGTGGGAAAAAAAAAAGGAAACTGCCCAGCTTGCTGTTAAAATAACAAATTAATAATAACCTGAGGCTCAGAAAGCAACTGCTAATAAATGGGCTTAACAGCCTTCAACATA
The DNA here is from genome assembly GCA_013398125.1 of Aegotheles bennettii. Taxonomy (NCBI): domain Eukaryota; kingdom Metazoa; phylum Chordata; class Aves; order Caprimulgiformes; family Aegothelidae; genus Aegotheles; species Aegotheles bennettii. Next base: position 29,822 of record VZRW01006168.1, on the reverse strand, counting down.
TATCCTGGTCATCGAATCACAGAATCATAGTATCGTTCTGGTTGGAAGGGACCTCCAGGGTCATCAAGTCCAACCTTTATCCCATCATATCCCTAACCATCAGACCATCAGACCATGGCCTCCAGTGCCTCATCAACCCATTTGTTGAACACCCCCAGGGATGGTGACTCCACCACCTCCCTGGGCAGCCCATTCCAGTGCCCAACCACCCTCTCAGTAAAGAACTTCTTCCTAATCTCCAACCTAAACTTCCCCTGATGGAACTTGAGGCCCAACAATTGCAGCCTGAACAAGATGCAAAGAGAGGATTACAGGCAAAGGGAGCTTGACTCCAGTCTTTTCTAAAAAGAGTGCTTCCATAGGTAGCCATAAATCATCTGCTGACTGTTGGTGACCTCCTTGTCCAGCACAGGCACCAAGTCAGGGGTGGGGGGGTGCCCCTGCTGCATGGCTACCTTCAGGTTTACAGACCATATTGGGTCTGGCCAGCTCACAGAGCTCAGAAAGCCCTGCAACCCCTGTGCACCCCCCACTGAACTGTTGCTCCTGGCCATGTGTGCAGATGCACATGAACTGTGTCCAGAACTTCTGCTCACCCACTCAGGAAACCGAGTTGCACCGCCAGCCTGCGCTTACCCACAAATTCTGTTGTTCTCTTTCACATCCATTTCCTCCTCTGCCTCTGTTCTCCATCTCTGCTGTGGGGCTTTCTAGCCTCGTGGTTGCCAATTTGTGACTTGGTTCACCACTTCTACATGGGTGAGATCGCATCTACATCACCCCCAAGGGACAGCAAGTTCCTGAAAGCAGCTGACAAGTGACAGGGGGTGACAGGGGGATGGGTCCCACCCTGCACCACCAGACCCAGGGATGGGTCCTGGGCTCCTACCTCATTGCAATCCACCATGCTGTGGCACTGGGTGCACTCAGGGGCTGTCCCTGGTTCCTCTCCCAGTGATTCCCAGAGCCCTGGCGCTGCTCTTTGACCTATCCAGCCGTTTTCCCACTGTTTTTGCCTTATGGCAGCACCAGGGCTTTGTGTCCCATCACAGTAGAGATGCTGCTGCTCCCCTGTGCTCACTGACACCCTGCTGAGCTGTCGGAGAAGTTTCCTCATGCTTCAGGGCAAGTGATGGATCTGTCTACAGTGATTTCCTAATGCCAACCCCTCCTCAGCTTCGCACCCCTAAACCCCTGACTGCTCTCCTGGAAAAAGCCTGGCAGGGACTGGGAGGTGATGTTTCAGAGGGAATGTAGAAAAAAGTCATTGAGGAGAATCTGTGGGCCAAGATCAATAACTGCTTGAAGGCAAAAAGAGAAAACTTCAGCTAAAAGCCTATCTTGCTTTAGCATCTCAAGACATGGAGTGATGCCCACAGAGCCCACTTGAGCGGTGTCTCTGAGGAGTGCTGGTGACCAGCATCCATCTCTCCCTCCACATAATGACCAGGATTTGGGCCATTAACTCTGAGCTGCTGAACCTCCCTGATATTGGCTGGCTGGGTGAGGTGGAGCAAAGACCTGAGGCAAGCAAAAAAAGAGAAGATAAGGATCAAACAGCAGCTTTTCAGCACTTTGTAACTGCTGGTTTCGAAGGGTTGCCGCAGGAAACTGAAACCACTAATGACAAAAGCCACTCTTAACAGCTTCAGAGAGCAAAAGAGATCTTGGTCTGCGTGCCAAGCAGGCAGGGGAGGTATGTGATGGATCAAACCCAGCAGGGAGCCCAACGCAGGAGCCATGGGGACAACAGAAACACAGAACCTGCCCAGGGGTCGGGGGGCACAAAGTGTGGGAAAATGGGTATTTTGCAACTCCCTCCTGCTGATCCACACAAGATTGCAGCCTTTTACCTCTGGGACACTGACAGATTCCCAAAAGCCTGGGAATACCTGAACTTCTTGTGACCTGGTGATGAGAAGACGACTTGCCCTGTCCTGACTCCCCTTTCACAGCTAGCTGCACACAGGGGCAATGTGGGGACACTAAATCGTGCCCTGGCCTCACTCAGGGGTCAAAAGACCCCTCCACATCCCCCCCAAGTGACAGCTGGTTCCTAAAAGCAGCTGAGAAGCATCAGGGGAACAGGTCCCATCCAGCACAGTCAGATCCAGGGTGAAAAAAGCCATTGCTCAAGGGGATGGTGATGATGATTTGAAGAGAAGGTTTGTTTCTGCTGACTGTTTTTACCAAAGTGTCTGGTCTTAAAATGAAAGCCACTGGGGATGAAGCACTGAAGTACAACAAGGATCAGTGACAGGCACTGGGGTGGCCTCACCTTGAGCACTGGGTGCAGTCTGGGGCTCTGCAGTTCAACAAGGCCATCAAACTGCTGGAGCACGTCCAGAGCAGGGCATGAGGATGGTGAAGGGCCTGGAAGGGATGGCTGGTGAGGAGCAGCTGAGGGCACCTGGATTGTTCAGCCTGGAGAAGAGGAGGCTGAGGGGTGACCTCACTGCAGTCCATGGCTTCCTCCTGAGGGGAAGAGAAGGGGCAGGGACCGATCTCTGCACTGCTGTGACAGTGACAGGACTGGGGGTGACAGCAGGAGCTGAACCAGGGCAGATTTAGGTTGGATCTCAGGGAAAGGTTTTTCCCCCAGAGGGTGGTGGAGCACTGGCACAGCTCCCCAGGGCAGTGGGCACAGCACCAACCCTGCCTGAGCTCAAGCAGCGTTTGGGTGATGCTCTCAGGCCCATGGGGTGACCCTGGGGTGTCCTGCACAGGGACAGGGCAACCCCTGATCCTGAACTCCATGATCCTGGAGGGACCCTCCCAATCCCATAGATTCTACCACTCTGTGACTGTTGGAGGGGTAAACCCGGAGTAGGAGGCTGCAGCCATGAGGAGGGCTCTGCTCAGCTGGAACCATGAGCATCCACAGACCCTGGCCAACCCATGGCGCCGGTATCCGGGGCAGCCGTGGGGCTGGAAGGGACGCAGGGGTCACAGTGGGCAAACACCGGGACAGCAGGCAGCCCTGGGAACAAGGGCAAAGCCATTCTGGTGTGGTACAGAGGAGCAGGGAGGGGAAGGGCAGGGAGGGTGACCTCCTTTTGAGTGCTCAACAGCCCAGCGGTGCACGCAGAGCCGGGGCGTGCGGGTGATTTAAAGGGACACTGGAAATTGTCACAGAACATGAGCTGTGCAGGCTTTGTAACATGAGGGTTGTGGAGTTCAGCTTCCTGAGAGGCTCAGCCATGGCTTATCGGTGACTTTGGGGAGAGGAAATGCCAGGAGAGAAACAGCTCTTTAATCGAGGGGGCAGAAAGCACAACAAGGACTAAAAATTGGAAATAAATGCACCAAGACTCCTTCTCCCCCCTTCGATGGTTCACTGCTGGCAGAGAGACCACACAATTGAATGGGCTGCCCAGGGAGGTGATGGAGTCACCGTCCCTGGGGGTGTTCAACAAACGGGTTGCTGAGGCACTTGAGGCCATGGTCTGATGGTCTGATGGTCAGGAATATGATGGGATAAAGGTTGGACTTGATGACCCTGGAGGTCCCTTCCAACCAGAATGATTCTATGATTCTGTGAAGTTCAAGAAGGACAGGGAACTGCTTGAGAGAGTCCAGCGCAGAGCCACAGAGATGATGAAGGGAGTGGAACATCTCCCTTGTGAGGAGAGGCTGAGGGAGCTGGGGCTCTTCAGCTTGGAGAAAAGGAGGCTGAGGGGTGACCTCATCCATGGTTACAAATATGGAAAGGGTGAGGGGCAGGACGATGGAGCCAAGCTTTTTACAGTGCTGACCAATGATAGGACAAGGGGCAATGGATGCAAACTGGAGCACAGGAGGTTCCATGTGAATCTCAGGAGAAACTTTTTCACTGTGAGAGTGCCAGAGCACTGGACCAGGCTGCCCAGAGAGGTTGTGGAGTCTCCTTGGCTGGAGACATTCAAACCCGGCCTGGATGCGTTCCTGTGTGATGGACTCTGGGTGACCCTGCTCTGGCAGGGGGGTTGGACTCGGGGAGCTTTCGAGGTCCCTTCCAACCCCTAGGATTCTGGGATTCTGTGAAAAGTGTGCTGCCAATTCTTCTCCTTGTTGTTTTGCTACCATTGCCATGTCCCTCTCTAAGGGTCACAGCTACCTTCACCAGGTACCGTGGAAGCTGTACAGCTACCAGGCAGGGTGAGGGAGGTGGGATGGATGTCCTGCTGGACGTGAGACCCTAGGGAGGACACTCAGCCCTGGCTTCGTTGCCCATCAGAACTGTGCACACCTTGTGTTAAACCAGGTGCTGCATGGAACCTGTGCACACCAACCAGTGCCACCCAGCACTGCTCCTCTTGCTGGAATGGAAATGCATTGGATGGAATGGAAATGAACATATTTTTAGGTCATGCTTTGAAGTCCCTGTGAGAGGAGGCAGGATGTGGGGAGCAGCAGAGCCGACAGGCACGGGGCCACCTCGTCTTTTCATCCTCACTCAAGTTCAAGCTTTGCTCAGGGTGATGGATGGGGCTCAGCTGCCAGGTCACAGCCAGCAGCAGCAGCTTGGAGCAGCTCTGCAGCACAAGAGCGAGTGGCATCTGCAGTCACAGCAGTCCCTCAATAATCCCAGAGCAGCCAAAGCAGAGCCAGGCAGAATGAACACATCCTCCATGAGATGTTGCCAGGCAGTAAAATCCTCCCACAACATGGGGAAGGATTAGAGCCTTGCAAGAGAACAGCTACAGCTTTAGGGATGGGATGCTGTTGGGTTTACACGCAGGAGTGGGCTCTCTGGCTCAGCTGCAGGGTTTGTAACAAAGCACAGATGTGCCACCAGCCACCAAACCCAGGTGTTTACAGGAACATCACAGAATGACTTCTCTATGAAAACCACCTCTAGATGGGGTTTTTTTCGCTCTTGGCAAGGTAAATGATCTTTGCCATCTTGGTGAAAGCAAGTGGTCCTCAGCCACAAAGTACTAAAGGAGCAAGAGTAAACTTGAATGTAAACATGAGGTCCTCATGCAGGTCTTTTCTCTTTGGGCTCACCAGCATGGAGGCAAATGGATCCTGACAGAGCAGCTGAGAAGGGCTCAAGATGTTCCACAAGGTCCTAAAGCATCCCTAGGCCAGAGGAACCAAGACGGGTGTGTAAAAGGACAACAGCCAGCTGGGCTGTGGCAGGACCCATCGCTGACCTGGCATGCAGCTGCTTCCAAAGCCAGAACAGGGAACCAGAAGCCCCCTGGGAAGAGCAACGCGCAGATCCGGAGTGTGGAGGTGCGCGTGCTGGAAGTGGTTGGTGGTGCTGCAGAGCCAGGAGCAATGCCCTGTGCTCTTGGGGCTGCTTTGCCCTACCTGGGTGCGGGATGGAGCACTCCTTGAAGAGCTCCTCAGGTTTAAAGAAACATCTGCTTCACACTGGATGCAGGGAGGAGCACAGTGGAACTCTATGGTCCTGAAGGTCTCTTCCAACCTTAATGATTCCATGATTCTACTCTATGAAACACACTCAAGGACCTGTGTGTGCAAGGAAGCTCTTTCTGCAGGTCATCCAGACACCCAGGAGATGGGAACTGGGAGGAGGAGGAGTGCAAAGGTGATTGAACAGTGCAGATGGTCCCAGTGGGGGGTTACAAGTGCATGGGATGAAGCCCTGACCTAAGCTAAGGTCCAGCCTAAGTGTCCTTCACTCAGGACGCAAGGATGGTGACACTGTTGGGTGCTGGCAGTGCTGTGTCATCCCCTCCCTGCTCAACCCTGCTGAGGGTGTCTGAGGGGCTCCCTGGGGACGTTCCTGCTCTGTATGGGAGGGTTTGCTCCAGAAAGCCTCCCTGTGCTCACCAGCTGCTCAGGGCAGGGGCAGGAGTGTCGTGGGGCTACCAGCCAGCACGTGTGAGGACAGCCCTGAGTGGAGGGTGTGTGGTAGCCCACTGGGCAGGGAGATGGGTCTTCCCCTCACCTGCCACGGGGGACTGGCTCCTGCACCTCCTCCTTGGCTCTGAATGATACGTTCCTTGCATCTGAGTCGGCGCTGGGGTCCACAGGAGAACCCTTGGTGCCCATGGACTTGTCCAAGGAGAGGGTCAAGGTGACCAGCTGCCAGATGCTGTTCTGCAGGCGTTTTCTCCAACCTTGCTGAGCCTGAGCAGGGGATCCCAGAGCAGGAGACAAGGAGGCGGGGACAGTCGGGAGCAGCAGGGCTGGTGGGGGCATGGGCAGCTCCCAGTCCTGCAGGTACACCTCTGGCATGGCCGGCTGGAGATGCAGCGGCAGCGGTTTCTGACCTGACAGTGCGTAAGAGTACTTCAGCAAAGTGTCCACGTTGGCCCTCAGCAGGGCATCAACAGGCAAGAGAGAAGCCTGCCCCAGAGCTGGGGAGAGAGTGGGACGGGGGGGCTGAGGGCACCTTTCTGAGACCAGCCAGAAGATGCTGAGGGGGGTGTGAAAGTAGCTACAGGGGATCAGCAGTTGAGCAGAGGTGCTCAGAGCAACTCAGGGTGGTCATACCTTCTTCTGTAGGGAAGCTTTCAACCCCTGCCCAGGAGCTCATGTCATGAAGTTGATCCATTGGGACGTGAAAGCTTTTCTGAAGACGTGATCTTGGACACGGGATTCGCTGAGCAGAGGAGAGAGGGAGAAACACGAGTCCTGCCATGTCATCTTCCTTTCCTCCTCACCCCGTCCATCTCCCAGGAGATGCTCCCCACTCCTCACCTTGACATAGAACTGGTGCTTCAGGCAGCGGTACTGGGCAAACGAGCAGAAGTTCTGAAACCACGGCACCTCCGGGAAGTCGGAACAGACCGGCCCTGGAGAGGGGGGAGACAGGGATGAGGGATGGGGGAAGGCCACAGGTTTCAGCATCTGCAGATGAGAACCTCCTCGATGGCTCTTTCCAAGGAGCTTGTGGTTGAAGAGCAAGTCAAAGCTGTTGGTCCCAAGATCACAGCCTTGTGCTGTTAGAGGTCCCAATACAGGTGCCAGGTGCCCCCAAACCACCCAGGGTTTCAGTTCCTCTTTCTTCCCTTTTTCCTGTGGTTCTTCCTCTCACAGAGACCCAAACCTCCTGTTTCCAGGATCTGATCAGGACTCTGTTATTACCTTGAGGGGTTAAAAAGCCTGGGAAAACCAGAGGAGACAACGTCTTTAGGGCAAAATGTGATCACAGTGAATCCAGCAGGGGTGGAGGAAAGTCCATAGGGCTTAGATCATAGAATCATAGAACCATCGAGGTTGGGAGAGACCTCCAAGCTCACCCAGTCCAACCCTTGGACCACCCCTGGGGGTGTTCAAAAAACGGGTTGATGAGGCACTTGAGGCCATGGTCTGATGGTCTGATGGTCAGGAATATGATGGGATAAAGGTTGGACTTGCTGACCCTGGACGTCCCTTCCAACCATAATGATTCTATGATTCTATGATTCTATGAATGCTAGTGGCACGGCCTGAGGAGCAGCTTGGCTCCTTTAGCACTGATCCCTGCCTCCTCTTTCCTCTCAACTCATCTCCCCTGTGAGAATATCCATCTTTCTTCGAACCCCCTGACATTCCTGCCAAGGGGAGCCCTTCCCACCTCCAGCAGCTTAGTTTGACCAATATGACCTTTTGCCTCTTCTGTCTGCTCTTCCTGCCCATTGCAAACAGCCACAGCTTGTGCTGGGTGCCAGGACACCACCCCCTGGGGCTTTGTGGCCAACTCCAGGAGCTCCCAGCATAGGGGGCACTTCATTAACAATTGTATTGTCACTAAAAGATGGAGCCATAGGGAACATTCTCCTGACTCTCATCTTCCCTGACCTTGAGCACTGGAAGGTTACGTGGAGCCTTCCCTTGTTTAAAAGGCAAGGTCACCACTTTCCTCAGCATCACACCCGAGGAGGCACATGGACATCTGGATGTGGACAGCACTGCCATTTCTCTGTGGGGGCAGCAGAGACAAGAAATGTGAGGGCACGTGCCAAAACAGCCCCAAAACTGGAAGGAATGGAACACAGAGGGGAATAAATTCTGCTGGGTGGGTCTGTTGGGCTGAGGGATGGAAGAAAAGGAGACAAAGCAGGCGTCCCGCACAATTGTCCCATCTCCTGGCATTCCCAGGTGCTCCTGCTCTTGGCAGCTGAGCCTCCAAAGGCAGCAACAGTGGGAACATCACCGGATACGCCAAAGAGCATCGCCAGCAGAGGAACCAGGGGTGGTCCCTGAGCACCTACAGCCACAGCATTGGGGATTGCAGGTGCCCATGAGTGGGTGAGGAGCTCAGGAACCACCCCTGTGTCCCTGAGCACCTACAACCACAGCATTGGGGATTGCAGGTGCCCATGAGTGGGTGAGGAGCTCAGGAACCACCCCTGGGTCCCTGAGCACCTACAGCTACAGCATTGGGGATTGCAGGTGCCCATGAGTGGGTGAGGAGCTCAGGAACCACCCCTGGGTCCTTGAGCACCTACAGCCACAGCATTGGGGATTGCAGGTGCCCGTGAGGGGGTGAGGAGCTCAGGAACCACCCCTGGGTCTGGCGATGCGAGGTGGGACCTGACACAGCTGCAGAAGCGAGCAAGAAATAGTTGCCCTCAAGCTGCAGTCCAAATCAGCACAGTTGGCTGATCATTCAGTTCATTGACGTCCACAGCTAAATATAAAGACATATTTTTTTATGAGAAAATTGTTCCTATTTTTCTTCCTCTGAAGAAAAATACAACAGAAGTAGTCCCAAGTTTTTCAGCTGCACAGATATAATTATGCCACTTCAATTCTCTGCTGCAGGGGTGCAGGGAGAGTGTGACTGCAGAGATTTAAAGGGTGCTGTTGCTATGGTGCTTTTTGAACTGGGATGTTTCTTGGCTCCCGAAATGTTAAACACTTAAAAAAGTGGCTTATCAGCTCGAGCTTTCTTAAAAGCCCATGAGAGCCCACGAGCCAAGCTTCTGCGTTAGAATCCAGATGAGGCTGGAAGGAGCCAGTCAGGTTGGAAGATGAACTGTTGGGAAGAGACCATGAGTTTCAGTGAGCTTCAGAAAGCTGTGGCCAGCATTTATCCCCTGTCACGCTACCAACAGAGATGTGAAGAAGCTGAAGAACTCAGCGAAGGGCCACCATGGCTTCCAGCCCGTGACCCAGAGAAGGGTTGGGGCAGCTGGGCTTGTTCAGCTGGGTCAAGAGGAGATAGGGAGGTGAGTTGGTGGCAGCCCACAGGGACCTGAAGGACCCCCCCACACCCCCACCAGGGAACTGGGGTTATTGAGCCTGGAGAAGAGGAGACTGAGAGGAGACCTTATTGCCCTCTACAACTACCTAAAGGGAGGTTGGAGTGAGGCTGGTGTTGGTCTCCCCAATTCCTGATGACAGGACGAGAGGAAATGGCCTCAAGTTCCATCAGGGGAAGTTTAGGTTGGAGATTAGGAAGAAGTTCTTTACTGGGAGGGTGGTTGGGCACTGGAATGGGCTGCCCAGGGAGGTGGTGGAGTCACCGTCCCTGGGGGTGTTCAAAGAACAGGTTGATGAGGCACTTGAGGCCATGGTCTGATGGTCTGATGGTTAGGAATATGCTGGGATAAAGGTTGGACTTGATGACCCTGGAGGTCCCTTCCAACCAGAATGATTCTATGATTCTATGAAAGCCACAAGATGACAAAGTCAAACTCTTCTTGGTGGTGCCAGACAATACAAGAGGGCAAAATCCACCAATCCCTGCTTGGGAGTTCAGGACAGGCCTGGAAAGGGTGCCCAGAGAGGCCACAAAACCAAAGTCCCTTGCACAAAGCCACAATGTTCTAATGCTGCGAATGTCCTGCTCCAAGCCAAACCTTGGGTTGGAGACCCCAAAATAACCCATCCCACCACCATTCCCGCAACCCCACAGTGTTTCGGGACAGAGGAGCAGCTGGTGCTGGTCCTGCCTCTGTCCCCAGAGGCTGGGGTGATGCCCCTACCTTCGGGGATGCTACCGTGGTTCTCCTCCTGGTCGAGCTGCAGGATGGTGGGGTTGAGGCAGCCCTGTGCCTGGCGCAGCTGGCAGGACATCTCCACCTTCCAGGAGGGCTGCAGGTTGGCAAAGAAGAGCTGGTACTCACTGTCTGACAGGGGACGGCCCGGAATGGGAGGCACTGGTGGAGCTCCAGAGGGCACCAGCAAGGCCAGGAGCACTGTGGGAGGAGACAGGTGGTGTTTAACCCTCCTGGGTGGGGGCAAGAAGTGGGTGGGAAGGAATGAGCAGGTGGTGGGGCGGCTGCTCCCATGTGCTGGTGCTGAGCAGGGTGCAGGGCTGAGCTGGCCTGAGGTCCCCCTCCATCAGCCCTGCCTGCAGGGCCCCGGAGGAACCAGGAGTATTGGGGCAAAAAGGGGAGAAAAGAGTAAAAAACAAGGAAAAAAAAAGGGGGGGGAAGAAAAAGAGAAAAAATAAATAAGAGAAAAGAAGGAAAAGAAGAAGAAAGAAAAATAGAAAAAAAAAGTGAAAGAAGAAAGAAAGAGAAGGAAAAATAAA
>VZRW01006165.1:0-35334 GCA_013398125.1 Aegotheles bennettii | reverse complement strand
GGGGACCCCAGGGCAAGTGCAATGCATTAGCAGAGAGGTTCATTACCTGGTCTTCCTGCTGGCGTTGGCAGCACAGTATCATCTGCAAATATGGAAGCTGTTGCAGTACCAGGATATGTAAAATAAAGGGACAAACTATGACAATAGAAATCCACGGTTAGACCTGCAAGCTACGGCGGGGTCGTGGCTGTGGCTGGTCACCCCTGTGCTGCTGGCCTGGGGGGCCCGGGGGGGGTCAGGGCAGTGTCTGCGTGAGGGGGCACTGCCTGCCCGGCAGAAGGGGCTGCGCCGAGGCCCCCCCAGCACCCCCTGCCCTTCCTCACCTCCTCCTCCTCTGTGTGTATGTGCGGGTGTAAGCATGTCACCGTGTCACCGCGCGTGTCCGCCGCAGGGCGTGAGAGGGAGGGAGGGAGAGAGGGGGGAGCAAGAACCCTAAGGAGATACCCCCGCGAGGGCCGGGGGGGGGCTTACCTGCCCGTCCTGCTGCAGGTGGTGGTGGAGAATCTGGGAGTGGGGCTGCTGATGCGGGGTGAGGATGTGCATGAAGGGCGTGGGGGGGTACGCCGCCGCCGTCGCGGGGTTGATGGGGCTGCCGCTGCCCAGCGCCGAAGGCAGGTTGAAGGAGGCTGCTGGGGTTCCAGTGTGAAATCCCTGCTTCTCGAAGGATTGCTGAGGAGATACAGCAAGGCTGGAGTAAGGGCTGGGAGCCGGGCAGTGCTCCCCCTGCCCCTGCCCAACAGCCACCCCCTCCTCCCAGCTCCACAAGTGACCGGCCCGGGAGCCAGCGCGTGGTGTGGAGAACACAAAGGCTCTGTCTGGGCTTGGAATTGTCTCAGCTGGGAAAAGCCAGGCATTTCACAGAATCCCAGAATCCTAGGGGTTGGAAGGGACCTTGAATCACAGAATCACAGAATCACACAGAATCACAGTGATTCTGGAAAAAGATCATCTTGTCATTTCCCTTCTCCCCGACTGGCTGCTCCAAGGCAAAGAGGCCTCACGGCCCAGGGAGGTGGTCTCAGAGCCAGGTCCTGCTCCACAGCAAAGCAGCACCTTCCTGGAGCACCCAGCAGACACCAACCTGAGTTTTGGAGTAGACAGAGCCCGAGATGTCCGGCACGCCCGTGTTACTGGATGTCACAGATACACCTGGGGACAAGGAAAGGCAAAGAGTCAGGCAGCAGCCACCAGCTCAGCAGGGGCTACTGCCACCATAGAATCATTCTGGTTGGAAGGGACCTCCAGGGTCATCAAGTCCAACCTTTATCCCATCATATTCCTGACCATCAGACCATGGCCTCAAGTGCCTCATCAACCCGTTTTTTGAACCCCCCCAGGGACGGTGACTCCACCACCTCCCTGGGCAGCCCATTCCAGTGCCCAACCACCCTCCCAGTAAAGAACTTCTTCCTAATCGCCAACCTAAACTTCCCCTGATGGAACTTGAGGCCATTTCCTCTCGTCCTGTCATCAGCAAGTGGGGAGAAGAGACCAACACCAGCAGCGGGTGGTGGGAAGCACTGGTGGCAGCTGGGAGAGACATGGTCCTGGGGAGCAGGGTTTGGCAAGGCCAAGCTGCAGAGTGCCCACACGAGTGGAAGTTCTCTTGCTCCAGAAGTGAGCAGCTTCCAAATGCCTCCAGAAACAAAATTTCAGGGCCTGCTGCCCCGCAGAGAAATGCAGGGTCCTGAAGAGCCCAGAACACAACGACTCTGGGAAGGGCTGGGGGGTGCAGCAGACATGGAAACAAACTCCCAGCATGAACAGCCCCAGAGCTCCTGGGATGCCAAACGGGCAACAGCACGTGAAGGCTCCTCAGCAGAGGGCTGGGGGGGGTTGGAGCAGTGACTGGCAGTGCTGGCACACGACCAGCATTGATACTGGTGGTTTCCAAACAGTGGTGGCACAGAGGAAAACATCAGCAAGCACTGCCCCCTCCCTGGGAGTGCTCAAGGCCAGGTTGGATGGGGCTTGGAGCAACCTGGTCTGGTGGGAGGTGTCCCAGCCCATGGCACTGGGTGAGCTTTAAGGTCCCTTCCAACCCAAACCAGTCTGGGATTCTGGGATTCTCTGATTTGAAGTGTTGAAATGAAAGAGATTTGAAAGACTCAGCCCTAGGGGAGCTGGTACAGAGCTGAAACACCTTCACCAGGAGGGAACAGCATCTCAAAGGGCTCACAGGGAGCAAGAAAAGGCACAAGAGGAATTTAAAGGCTGGAAAAGGGACCCAGCATGGGCCCCTCTGTAAGCCAACCAGACACTGAAACCCAGCACCGAGACAAGAGGCAGGTTCACAACCTCCTCGTGTCTTTGAGCTAAGGACACTTCTCCAGTGTCACATCTGCCACACACAGGAGTCTGCCACACACAGGAGGCAAACGAGTTCCCAGGATCTGGAATTGTTATTGTTCTGTTATCACATAAAGATGGTTAAAAAAACCCAACCAAAACCTGAACTCCTGACAATTCAGCAGCTTGAGCTCCCTGACACGAGTCCAAGGCTCCAGTGCTGGGCACAGGGGAGGGAGTGAAGTGCTCTGAGTCCTCAAACCTGCTCCAGAGCTGGATGTGGGACACGCCTGGGACTTCCCAAGGCTGCGAGTTGCCCCATGGCCATTTCCCTCCGTTCCTGCTGGAGGCAGGCAGAGAGCAGCCCCCTCCCATGGCTGCTGAGGCTGTGAACAAGCTCTGGTGCTGCCCAGGAGCTGCTGCAGAGGCTGCGTGGCCTCTTACCAGTGCTGTATCCATGAGAGCCGTAGCCACTGGGCTGCTGGAAAGGGGTTGCTGATGCGTTGACGCTGACATTCACACCGTGCTGCTTGGAAGAGGTAGGAGCAACCTAGAGAGAGGAGTGAAGGAGTGAGGAGAGGTGTCCCAGCACTGCCTTTCCCACCCAAACCCCCCGTTCCCAGCGGGGGGACTCACAGGGAACACGGCGGGCCCGTACTGGAAGGTGCTGGGGAGCCCTGGTACCCCTGTGTAGTAGGGCAGACTGGTGTAACTGTAGCCAGGAGGCAGCGCCGGGTTCAGGAACGTCTGCTGCGTGGTGTGGTGGGTCTGGGTCTGGCTCTGCTGAGGCTGTGCCAGAGTCGTTGCTGGAGCGGGGGAAGAGGCATCACCTCGGCCGAATTTTGGTAAATCACCTGGAGAACAGGAGACAAAGCAAACTGAAGAACAGACGTGTCAAATCTTGGCCCTCAGAATCACAGAATTCTAGGGGTTGGAAGGGACCTCGAAAGATCATCCAGTCCAGCACTGCAGGGGGGGGGTCTCACAGAGCGGAGCAGAGGGGCAGAATCCCCCCCCTGGCCCTGCTGCTCACGCTCTGGGGATGCAGCCCAGGACCCCGGGGGCTTTCTGGGCTCCCAGCACCCATGGCCGGCTCGTGGGGAGCTTCTCCTCCCCCAGCACCCCCAGGTCCTTCTCCTCAGGGCTGTTCTCAGTCCATCCCCCCCCAGGCTGTGCCTCTGCTGGGGGTTGCCCTGACCCATGGGGCAGGACCTTGTCCTTGTTGCCCTTCCTGTGGTTTGCATGGCCCCACCTCTCCAGCCTGCCCAGCTCCCTCTGATCCCATCCCTCCCCTCCAGCCACCCCACCCAGCAAATGAGCTGAGGGTGCCCCCAACACCGCCCCCCCCCCAACCAGTGTCAACCCAAAGGTGATGCAGCCTTGGGGACCTGAATTGGCTCCCCTGGTACTGCAGCCCCCAGACCCTTGCACACTGATGAAGCTGAGCTGTTAATTGTTCTCCCATCCTTCAGAGGAGGATTCAGAGGGAAAAGGAAACCCACAGCAGGGAAGCTCCAGGGCTGCATCCCCTGGTGTCAGCCCCCGACCCAGCACTGGATCAACCTGCCACTGCCAGAGCTCTCCCAGAGCCCTCCCTGTGCACCACCAGCAGCCCTGAACACAACTCAGCATCCTCCAGAGCCAGGGCAGCAGCCTGGGAGCCCTGTCCTAGGGCAAACAGCTCCTGCTGGACCAGCAGAGGAAACATCTCCCAGCTGAGGATGTGTGAATGGCCCCTTTCTCCAGCTCACACCTCCCTCCCTCCCTCTCACTGGTGGCATGGAACCAAACCCTGCTGCAGAGGCCAGGCAGCATGCAGAGAGCACTGGGAAACACACACACACACACTGCAGAGCACTGGGAAACACTGCAGTGCACTGGGAAACACACACACACACACTGCAGAGCCCTGGGAAACACTGCAGTGCCCTGGAAACACTGCAGAGCCCTGGGAAACACACACACACACTGCAGAGTGCCCTGGGAAACACTGCAGAGAGCACTGGGAATCACACACACACACACTGCAGAGCACTGGGACACACTGCAGAGAGCACTAGGAAACACTGCAGAGAGCCCTGGGAAAGACTGCAGAGAGCACTGGGAAACACACACATGCACACTGCAGTACACTGGGAAAGCACTGCAGAGCACTGGGACACACTGCAGAGAGCACTAGGAAACACTGCAGAGAGCCCTGGGAAAGACTGCAGAGAGCACTGGGAAACACACACATGCACACTGCAGTACACTGGGAAAGCACTGCAGAGCACTGGGACACACTGCAGAGAGCACTAGGAAACACTGCAGAGAGCCCTGGGAAAGACTGCAGAGAGCACTGGGAAACACACACATGCACACTGCAGTACACTGGGAAAGCACTGCAGAGCACTGGGACACACTGCAGAGAGCACTAGGAAACACTGCAGAGAGCCCTGGGAAAGACTGCAGAGAGCACTGGGAAACACACACATGCACACTGCAGTACACTGGGAAAGCACTGCAGAGCACTGGGACACACTGCAGAGAGCACTAGGAAACACTGCAGAGAGCCCTGGGAAAGACTGCAGAGAGCACTGGGAAACACACACATGCACACTGCAGTACACTGGGAAAGCACTGCAGAGCACTGGGAAACACTGCAGAGAGCACTGGGAATCACACACACACACACTGCAGTGCACTGGGAAACACTGCAGAGCACTGGGAAACACTGCAGAGCACTGGGAAACACTGCAGAGCACTGGGAAACACACACACACACACACACTGCAGTGCACTGGGAAACACTGCAGTGCAGGGAGCCCCGGGCAAGCAGTGCAGGGAGCCCCGGGCAGCATCACTTCCTCTCCTCCCAGCCTGGGCACAGTGCGAGGTTTGGCGCAGGGTTGGGGGAAGCTCCCTTTGCTGCTCTCCTTGTGCACCTTCTTGGCCCTTCCACACGAACACTCTCCCCGTTCAGAGCTCACACACGGAGCCAGTGAATTTCTCAGCACTGCCCTGGCTGACAATGAGCCCAGCAGAGCCACAAACGTTCACTATCACTGATGTTAACTTGGCAGAGTGCGCATGCAGCAGTGCCTGGGCTTTGAGCAGGGCCAAAGCAATGCTGTGCAAAGCAGCTGCTGCTGCTGAAGTGGTGCTGGGAAAAGAGCAATCCACAAAGCACAGTGTTTCCTAAAGCAGGTGGGAGCTCAGCAGAGCTGTCACCCACTGTGGATCAGCAGTGTAAACAAACAGTGGTCAGTGAGAGACCACCCCCACCAAGCACTTGGTTTGAGTCCGATGGGTCCCCAGTGCCATCTTCCTTCTCCACAAGACCACCACATAGATAAAACCTTAATTCCTCCAGATTTGGTATTTCCTTGTATTTTTACTCAACCCCTGCCTCACCATGACCTGCAAAGCACTTCCCCAGTTTGACACCTCACAGGTTCTTCCAGCAGTTCCTCGCTCCCTTAGAACCATAGAATCGTTATGGTTGGAAGGGACCTCCAGGGTCATCAAGTCCAACCTTTATCCCATCATATTCCTGACCATTAGACCATCAGATCATGTATCCCAGTGTCCCAGTAGCCCCAGTATTCCCAGTAGAATCATTCTGGTTGGAAGGGACCTCCAGGGTCATCAAGTCCAACCTTTATCCCATCATATTCCTGACCATTAGACCATCAGACCATGTATCCCAGTGTCCCAGTAGCCCCAGTATTCCCAGTAGAATCATTCTGGTTGGAAGGGACCTCCAGGGTCATCAAGTCCAACCTTTATCCCATCATATTCCCAACCATCAGAACCATGGCCTCAAGTGCCTCATCAACCCGTTTTTGCTGTTTGCAAGCTGTGTCCACCAAGTTGTATTTTAAGATCAAGTTTTCTAGGGTGAGGATACCAGGGGGAGCCTGTTCAGTCGTAAATAATACTCACAAGATGATAAAGCAAGATAATAAAGCCTCCTTTGACTGGACACAGCCATGTGAGTCTGGGGTCCCACCACAGGGCACCACCAGCATGGCTTGTTCCCAGGACTCGTTATCTCCTACGAATCCATGGATTCCTGGTCATTAAATGCTCCTCCACATCTCCCTGGTAATGTGCCTCAACATGACCAGATGATCAAAGGGAAGAATTTAGCTGCTGAGGAACACGCTCCAGACCAAAGGCAGAGCAAGAGGCTGGTGCAGTGGAGCTCCAGTGGACAATGGCATGGAAAGGTAGGAAGCAGCAGCAGGAGCACCACTGGGATACGGGATCAGGGTGGTCTTTTTCCTTACCAGAATATGGATTACTGCTCAGGCTGCCATCTCTTCCAGTCAGCGGCGTAGTGGGCGTAGGAAATGGGATGCTGTAGTAATCCTGAAGGATGAAAACAAAAGGAGAAGTTTTATGAGCTCTGTCCAAAGGTGCAGAACAGGATCTTTTCAAAAAGAGGCATTTCTGGGCTGCAGCCACTCGGTGTGTTGGAGAATTGCAGCTCAATCAGCCACCCTGAGGCTGATCAGAGCCTACAGCCACCCCAGTTTTCTGTTGCAGGCACCATCCCCCTCGTCTGGCTATTGGAAGAACCAGATAAGGTCTACTGGTGTGCAGTCCTTCAACTGGCTGGACTTTCCCCTCCACTTGACAACACAGGGGACACACATTGTATTGCTAAATCACAGAATCATCATGTGGTTTGGGTTGGAAGAGACCTTAAAGACCATCTGCCCACCCCCTGCCATGGGCAGGGACACTTCCCACCACACCAGGCTGCTCCAAGCCCCAGCCAACCTGGCCTTCAACACTGCCAGGCAGGGGCAGCCACAGCTTCTCTGGGCACCCTGGGCCAGGCTCTCACCACCCTCACACCAAACAATTTCTCCCTCCCATCCCATCTCCATCTCCCCTCTGGCACTTGGAACCCCTTCCCCCTCGGCCCATCCCTCCCTGCCCTTGGCACCAGTCCCTCTCCAGCTTTCCTGGAGCCCCTTCAGGCACTGGAAAGTGCTCTAAGGTCTTCCCAGAGCTTTCTCTTCTCCAGGCTGAAATAAAACCCATTCTCATAGAAGAATTCAGTCACTGGCTCTTTCAGAGGTCAGTTACCTACAACAGCTCATCACACCACTGTCAGGCAAACAGCTCTGTCTGTCCTAGCTCTCACATTCCCTACCCCACCACTGATCCCACTGGCTGGATAATTGTGCTCCCAATTTCCCAAGTGCAAAGGGGCCAATAAGTAACTCCCCACTCCTACCTCGCAGAGGTGCCCCCATTCAGCACCCGTTTGGCCAGCTCTGACCTATCTGTGCACCCACAGCACCAGCACTGACTCTCCTGCTGTGCTGGGCACTGGTGAGGCTGCACCTCGAGTGCTGGGGTCAGTGCTGGGCCCCTCACTTCAAAAAAGCCCTCGAGGGGCTGGGGGTGTCCAGAGAAGGACAACAAAGCTGGGGAAGGGACTGGGAAATGATGGGGAATGGCTGAGGGAGCTGGGGGTGTTCAGCCTGGGGAAGAGGAGGCTCAGGGGGGACTGGAGGGGGTTGTTTTGACTCTTTCTGTTCACAATCATGGTAAGATTTGTTCATGGCTGCTCATCTTGCTGCTCAGAAGAGCACACAAGGTCTTCAGAATGGCAACAAAGGTGGGGAAGGGGCTGGGAAATGTCTGATGGGAACGGCTGAGGGAGCTGGGGGTGTTCAGCCTGGAGCAGAGGAGGCTCAGGGGGGACCTCATGGCTCTCTCCAGCTCCCTGAGAGGAGGTTGGGGTGAGGGGGGGGTCGGTCTCTGCTGTGCCCACAGGGAAAGGACGAGAGGGAATGGCCTGAAATTGCAGCAGGGGAGATTCAGGTTGGACATCAGGGACAATTCCTTCCCTGGGAGGGTGATTGGGGGTGGGAATGGGCTGCCCAGGGAGGTGGTGGGGTCACCGTCCCTGGAAGTGTTCAAGAGGTGTCTGGATGTGGCGCTGGGTGCTGTGGGTGAGTGGGGATGGAGGTGGGGATTGGACTGGGTGAGCTAGGACGGCTCTCCCAGCCTCATGGTTCTGTGATTCTGTGACATCTTCAGTACTCACCAACGGGAATCTCGTCTGGAGCATTTGCAAGTCATCGTATCCATACACCTGTGGCTAGAAAAAGAGCAGGAGATGATGTCAGGGTGACAGAGTAGATGAGGACACTTATCTAACTTTAGATTCAACGTTTAGATAAACAGGAGATAAAGCCAGAAGCAGATGGTCACAGGTCACACAATTACCTGGGCGCAGGCAGCGTTCGCTACCGCAAGACTGACACTGCCAAGAGTGACTTTATGAGCCGCACAAAGGAAGGGTGAGCTCCAACACCTGCTCCAGACCACAGGGAATCTCCCTCTAGAAATGATTCCACCACCGGAATCTGTCCTCACCTTCAGAAGAGGGCTGTGACACAGCCCTAAGGCTTTGTGGCAGCTGCCACCCTTGTTCCGACTGTTTGGTCACACCGTGCTGCTCACAGAGCTCCACACTTTCAGGAGCTGTGCCCTGACCAAGGGCTGCTGCTCCCCAAAGGCTGGGGAGGCTGCAGAGAACAGGCAGAGAAGATCTGCTCTGGAGCAACCAGACTTCCAGACACTGACCCTTAACAAGCACACGGATTTCCTCTGCTACTGTCTTATGGCAAACACCAGGTCACCAAACCCCAGACTGGTTTGGGTTGGGAAGGACCTCAAAGCTCACCCAGTGCCACCCCTGCCATGGGCAGGGACACCTCCCACCACACCAGGCTGCTCCAAGCCCCAGCCAACCTGGCCTTCAACACTGCCAGGGAGGGGCAGCCACAGCTTCTCTGGGCACCCTGGGCCAGGCTCTCACCCCCCTCACACCAAACAATTTCTCCCTCCCATCCCATCTCCATCTCCCCTCTGGCACTTGGAACCCGTTCCCCCTCGTCCCATCACCCCCTGCCCTTGGCACCAGTCCCTCTCCAGCTTTCCTGGAGCCCCTTCAGGCACTGGAAGGTGCTCCAAGGTCTCCCCAGTGCCTTCTCTTCTCCCGGCTGAACACCCCCAACTCGCTCAGCCTGGCCCCAGAGCAGAGCTGCTCCAGCCCTCGCAGCATCTCCGGGGCCTCCTCTGGACTCTCTCCAACAGCTCCGTGCCCTTCTGCTGTTGGGGACCCCAGAGCTGCCCCAGCACTGCAGGGGGGGTCTCACAGAGTGGAGCAGAGGGGGAGATGTAGTGGCACGACACAAGTGCCAAGGGCCAGTGGTCCCACTCACCGGGTAGGCGTGCAGCAGCCCTGGAGCCATGATGTATGGGTTAGGCAACAATGGTGGCACTCCAGGAGGGAGATTGGGAGGGGCTTTTCCTGATAAAGGAAGAGAAAGGAGGAGTCCCACACTGAAGCAAACAGCAGAAGCTTTCTCCTTTAGCCTCCAGCCCCTCCCAGGGAGGTACCTGATGTTGTTGCGACGGAGCTGCGAGTCGTGGCCGTCACGGTGGAGTTGCTGCTGAGGCTGAGCCCCAGGCTGCTGACACTGCTGAGGCTGGAGGAGACGCTGACGACCGGTGGGGCGGCCGACACCGTGCTGGAGGAGGTGGAGAAAGTGCTAGCAGAGGAATGGAGGCTCGCCTCACTCTCCACACTCGTGTGCTGGGGAAGGAAAGGAAGAGAGTTAGGAGAGCAGGCACGTGGAACCAGGGGCAGGAATGGCACAGGGTGATGTCTGTGCACAATAGTGTGTGGCTCCATCAGCCCCAGGAGCCTTCAGGGAACTCAGCTGCTGCAGGCCACCAAGAAACCTGCTCTGCAGCTGCCTGAAGTCCAAAGACCCCATAGCAACCAACCCCCAGTGCTCCCAAGCCTCTCACACAGCCACATTCCAACACGTCTTCGTGCTGGAGGAGCCCAACGTCACATTTGTGGCAGGGAGGTTTATTCTGCTGCAGAAGCCAAACCCTCTGCACAGCAGGACTTCCAGCAGCACACCCATCTGAACAGTGACACTCCAGTAGCCACCAGTTTGCTCTGACATCTGGTTGCACTTTCAAGAGTCACCACAGGCTCCAAAGAATCACAGAATCCTAGGGGTTGGAAGGGACCTCAAAAGATCATCCAGTCCACCCCCCCTGCCAGAGCAGAAGAAGCTGCTGTTATGTCTGAAACAGGCAGGGTGTCCAAAGCCTCAAGACAGAGGTGCAGAGTGTTCTGACACGACCTCCATCCTCTCTCCAGGCAACACCCAAACTCCAGTGGGACAACCAGCAGCTCCTGTCACACTGCAGCCCCCGCCAGCAGCACACCTGAGGTCAGGCACACCAGCAGCACCCTCCAAGCCGAGCAGGAACCAGGGTGCACAGCACCAGAGCACACCCAGACTCACCAGAAGAGTTGACGTTGATGTTCGCCCAGCGGATGTGGATGAGGACAGACTGTTCTGCTGGGTGGGTAACGTACTGCGGGGGGAGGAACGAGTTGTCAAGCCAAGGTGCAAAAGTCACCATTGGTAGCACCAGGCCTGATCCCATTCCTCATCTGATCAGATGGGATGAGTCACAGGATCCCAGACTGGTCAGGGTGGAAAGGGACCTTAAAGATCATCTGCCCACCCCCTGTCATGGGCAGGGACACCTCCCCCCACACCAGGCTGCTCCAAGCCCCAGCCAACCTGGCCTTCAACACTGCCAGGCAGGGGCAGCCACAGCTTCTCTGGGCACCCTGGGCCAGGCTCTCCCCACCCTCACACCAAACAATTTCTCCCTCCCATCCCATCTCCATCTCCCCTCTGGCACTTGGAACCCGTTCCCCCTCATCCCATCACTCCCTGCCCTTGGCACCAGTCCCTCTCCAGCTTTCCTGGAGCTCCTTCAGGCACTGGAAGGTGCTCTAAGGTCTCCTGGAGTCTTCTCTTCTCCAGGCTGAGCACCCCCAACTCTCTCAGCCTGTCATCTCAGCCTTCCCCACTGCACAAGACAGACTTTGCTGTCTCCTATAGATCCCTGCTTCTACTTCTGCTTCTCTAGAACCCACCCACCACGCTGCTCACCTGCTGAGTTGGGCGGTGGTCGTACTGGGGAGCTCCTCACTGTGGCTCAGGCTGCTCAGAGCTGTCGAGTGTTGGCTGGCTGTTGTCAGCAAGGAGGATGCAGACACCCCATCGTTGAGAGGTGTGATGCTGGGAGCAGAGGGGGAATCTGATTTCACTGCGGGGCCTGTAGCACCTATGAACAAGAGCTTTTGGTTAGGGGCAGCTACTAGAAACTCCTGGAGGGGAATTAAGAGATGAGGATCAGACAAGGCTCAGCTAAAAGGAGGGGCAGGGAGACCTGGGGCTTCCCTCGCTGCTGCCAACCAGTTAACACACTTGTGGCAGCATGATGGTGCTCTACACGCACCTTCACCCAACATCACTGGGCCATCGGCTCAGCAAAGAGCTCTGGGATGCGGTGCCTTTCACAGGGTAAGTCATCATCATCAGGGGGTGACTCATCATGGATCTCATGGATCCACCAGCAGAAAGCTGAACATTTCAAAGCAAGCAAATAATACAAGTGGCAGCAATCAGAGCAGCAGGGAAAGGACTTGCTGTTAGCACAGATAAAGGTTTTTATCCAAAGCAAAGAATACGAGCGGTGTAAGAGATGTGGGATAGCACAGAGGGACTCACCTTCAACGGCCTGTGTGGTTTGTAATGGCGTGGGTTGTACAGAACTGAAACCATTCTGAGGAAGAAAAGGAAAAAAAGAGTACTGGGCATTGCAGTTGCTCGTTTCCAGAGGCAGATTTGGTGCCAACCCCTCCCTCCCTCACCCCCTCCGTGGATGTGTAAAAGCCGTGGTGCCACCAACATGTGGGATCGGTCCCAAGCTCAACGAGCCTGGTGCCAGTGTGACCCCTACTCAAGAAGTTGCTCTGCTGCTGGTTAAGACTGGTTCAACATCCTCAACCCAAGTTCGTGAGCTGAAATTGATGTTACTGAACTTGCGTGCAGCAGGCGAGAATCGAATCCACTGGCTAATTAACCCCTCAGCCTGCACCCTGCTCTGCAGCAGCTCATTATGTGTGATACCACACACAGCCTGCAACCAACTTAACCCCTCTTAACCCCACTGGCCCAGCCCCAGGTAAGCAACGTCAGGAAGGGCTCTGGTAGCAGCCAGAAGAAACCTCTCCAAGCCCATGAGCCACGTGGTGAGGCTGGAGGATGGCAGAAGCACTTGATAAAACACTTGGCTTCCCCTGAGACAGTGCTCCCCATGCCAGGCACACAGGGTGAGCACAGAATCCCAGAATCCTAGGGGTTGGAAGGGACCTCCAAAGCTCACCCAGTCCAACCCCCCTGCCAGAGCAGGGTCACCCAGAGTCCATCACACAGGAACGCATCCAGGAGGGGTTTGGATGTCTCCAGCCAAGGAGACTCCACAGCCTCTCTGGGCAGCCTGGTCCAGTGCTCTGGCACTCTCACAGGAAAGAAGTTCTTCCTGAGATTCACATGGAACCTCCTGTGCCCCAGTTTGCATCCATTGCCCCTTGTCCTATCATTGGCCAGCACTGTAAAAAGCTTGGCTCCATCGTCCTGACCCTCACCCTTTACAGATTTGTAACCATGGATGAGGTCCCCCCTCAGTCTCCTCTTCTCCAAGCTAAAGAGCCCCAGCTCCCTCAGCCTTTCCTCATAAGGGAGATGTTCCACTCCCTTCATCATCTCTGTGGCTCTGNGGAGGAGAACCTCTCGACCTACTGACCACAGCCCTTCTAATCCACCCCAGGATGCCATTGGCCTTCTTGGCCACCAGGGCCCATTGCTGGCTCATGGTCACCTCCTGCCCACCAGGACCCCCAGGTCCCTTTCTCCTCCACTGCTCTCCAGCAGCTCAGCCCCCAGCCTATACTGGTACACCTCATAAGGGAGGTGTTCAACAGCAGAACAATTTTCCTACCTTGGCCTGGGTCAGATCTTTCTGAGGTGAGGAGGAGATTGAGTTTGGGTATCGCCTCGTTTGGGTGGATCTCTGCTCGTACAGTGGTCCCTGAGCGCTGTTCTGGGAGGTAAACGTTGCTGTCTGTATTGTGCCGCTCTGGTAACCAGACTCCTGGCTTTGATTGGATGAAATTGTGGATGAAGATTCACTACAAAAGGGGGAAAAAAAAAGAGAATTAGTTTGTTTTCCTCCAAAAGTCCAGCTGTAAGCTGCTGACCCAAACTAGAAGCTCTCCAATCTTCAAATTAAAGAGTCCTGAGCATCGGCATAAGGGCACCACAAGCAAACCAAGCTGAGAAACTTCCCCAGACCAGGGCTGGGCTGATCATGGGAGGCTGCTGGCACCAAGCTGCACCTTGCCTCACACACTGCTGTGCTCCAGGTGACACTGCATGGGCTGCCAGCACTCAGGGATCAGACCAAGAGAGGACAGGAACACTCCACTCTGGCACAGATCATCGCTGCAGGTACACCCACCCCCGTTTGCCAGGCAAAGGGCAGGACCCAGCACGCAGAACCCACTCACCAGAGACAAGGTGGGGAATTCCACTCGTGTTTCCAGCACCACAGTGTGATGGCAGCAGGAAACAACTCCTTTCTGTGTAAGTACCACAGGCCAATCAGTCCCAGAGCTGCCTGACCGAGTCTGCTGGCAACTTACACTTTGCTGTCGCATACATTGTCCCCCCTTTGTGACCACGGCACAGTCAGAAAGGGTCTACTAGTATGCAGCACTCCTAAAGCCCACGGAGCCAGCTACTCCCAGAGCTGGGATCAACCCTCCCCTCCCTCGTGGTGCTCACCTGGCCGTACTGGTGTACAGGCTGCTCTGAGACTGGCTAACGGTGGCGCTTGTGGTGGGAGGCGACTCGTACTCCGCCAGAACAGGCTCTGAACCAAACTGCAACGCCCCAAACTGCAGGTTTAGCCCTGAGATATCAGCTGAGCCGGGCATCTCCACTGCCAGCGCAGGAATCTGCAAGGGAGGAATGACAGGAGGGGTCAATCATGCCCTGGGATGGGCACAGAGAATGACTTCAGTGTCCGCATCAGCCAGCACACGATGGAGTTGCTGCACTGAGTTATGCTGTTCAACACAAGCAGGCAAAGCTTTGCTCCATCACCCCCACAACCACCTGATGCTTTATCCCATCATATTCCTAACCATTGAGGCCATGGTCTAATATATGGAATATGATGGGATTAGGAATATGATGGGATAAAGGTTGGATTTGATGACCCTGGAGGTCCCTTCCAACCATAATGATTCTATGATTCTATGCTATCACAGGAAGGCCAAGCCCAGCCCTTCCCTCACCAGCCTAAACCATAGAATCACAGAATCATCAAGGTGGGAAGAGCCCTCTCAGCTCACCCAGTCCAACCCCCACCNAGGAATTGTCCCTGATGTCCAACCTGAATCTCCCCTGCTGCAATTTCAGGCCATTCCCTCTCATCCTTTCACTGTGGGCACAGCAGAGACCGACCCCCCCCTCACCCCAACCTCCTCTCAGGGAGCTGTAGAGAGCCATGAGGTCCCCCCTGAGCCTCCTCTTCCCCAGGCTGAACACCCCCAGCTCCCTCAGCCATTCCCCATCATTTCCCAGTCCCTTCCCCACCTTTGTTGTCCTTCTCTGGACACCCCCAGCCCCTTGATGTCTTTTTTGAAGCGAGGGGCCCAGAACTGACCCCAGCACTCGAGGTGCAGCCTCACCAGTGCCCAGCACAGCTGGACAATCCCTGCCCTGCTCCTGCTGCCCACATTGTGCTTTAACACAACACCCTCCCCATCCATAGGCACCTTTGATGTTAACGATGCTTTCTTCTTCTGCTGCTTCAGCTTCTGCTGTGCTGGCTGGGGACTGGAGGACTGGTTGTCCGAGGAGCCTGGGGACATCTGGGGAACTGGGTTGGTTTTGCTGGGCAGCGGCGAGGAAGGAGGTGCCGGCACGGTGGTGGAGGCAGTCACCACAGGCTGCTTCTCCTGCATGAACACTTCTATCATGGTGGAAGTTGACGTGAAGGCCTGACGCTTGGTGAAGGGACTATGCACAGAAGAGTCCGTTGGGTTCTTGAGATCTACCAGGGGAGACAGAGCTGAGTTAGCAAGATTTGTTTCCTTAAAACCGAAATCAAGTTCTGACACCTCTCAGCATCATCAAGAAAAATAAAACCATCTCATACCATGGCTCCTCCTGGAGCCTGTTTAAACCAGAGCAGAGAACCCCAGCACCTTCACTCCCCACCATCAAGGCCAAGCCTTCACAGCCCTTCTCCTCTCAGCTCCTTCCACCAGCTCTACAGGACAAAGTGACCTCGCACAGCAGAAATCCTCTGTCCTCCAAGCAAAGCTGGACTTCAGAGTCTCTCGTGTGGAACCACTGCATGGGCCTGACACTGCCTCCTCCTCCTCCCTCTGTCGACACTGCTGCATCCCACTGCCTGCTCCTGCCCCTGCCAGTGCCCCCCCAAGCAACCCCACACCTGGGGGCTGCCTACCCTTGGGTTTTTGCACTGCTGCACCACCCTCCTCCTTCACCCAAACCTTCCTGCAGCTTATTAAAACCCAACCCCTATCCTCTCTGACTCTGCTCTGTGGCTCCTTGTCTGAAAGGATCACGAGCTGCCAACGCTGACTGTTACTAGGACAGGGCTCGATTTTTCTTCAGTTTACATTTGAACCAGAGCCATTTCCCTATAGCAAGGAATAAAATGGACAAGCTGAAAGAGATGGCACCAGTACTCAACCACAGCAGGGCTCAGCATCTCATCTAAAAAGCAGGAACCTCTCTTAATCACCGTGCGTTCCCCGTGCCAGACCAGAGGTAGGGTTACTCCTTGGCATGTAACAGTCACCAGAATTGAATGCCTTTAAAAGATAACATCAGGTTGGCAGCGAGAGGAGACTGACAAGAGCTGGCACACAGGAACTGTTCTGCAGAGGTGCCTGCTTTCAGAGCCCTCCTCTGTTGTGCAGCTTTACAACTGCTCTGCACACCACGAGGGTCTCAGGGACACCAGTTCCCCAGCCCTGGAGCTGGCTGGAGTGATGGAGGCAGATGGATTCAACTGCTCCAAGTACACAGAAAGACTCATGGGCACTATGTTTTACTTTCACAAACTGCACCCATGGTTCTTTCAGTGTGTCCACCAGTTGGCTTGGTTGCGGACTCATGCTCCAGCCCCTCCACTGAACCCCTCACACTGCTGCTTGCCTCGTGATTCTGCAGCTCTGGGAGAAGATGCTCTCCCCCTCTGGGGAGCCACGCTGCTCCTTACCATACTGCACGAGAGATGAGGTCTGCGTGGTGGATCCCATGTCCCAGGAAGAAGCAGTGGTGCTCCCAGCAGGCTGGGTGTGCTGTGCAGCCAGCTGAGCCAGAGCCTGGGCTGTCTTGAACTGCTCCAGGAACTGTGAGCCCGTGGTACTGCTGCCTTTGGCCTCCCCGACATCTCCAAACCCTTTCCCCAGCATGCTCACCTGCAATTTTAGCAGTGAAATAACAAAGTCAACATCCCCCTTGGCTCAGAAAATGGCTCAGAGGACAGACATCTAACACAAGTCTGAGCACACTGCGCCCCTGCTGCTGCTCTCTGGGTGCCTCGGTGTAACACTTGAGCTCCAGATGTGCACAGACACCACTGGCAAGGAGAGCTCAGGCTTCTCCCACAGCCTTTATAGCACGTGAGCACTGGTACACTCATCTGCTGCCCAACCCATGGCATTTTATAGTGTCGTGGAGGCTTACAAAGAGAATTAACAGATAGGAACTTTAAAAATGTACTAAATTATTCACAATCAGCTGGTTGCACAAAACCAGACAGATCCCAGGAGAGCCTGGCTTCACAGTTGAGGTGGTTCTGAAAACCGTTCCAGAACTCTCATCATTAAGCACATAATTTTTATTCTTTATGCTGAAGACACCAAGAAGCATCTGCCCTTGTCTGTGCAGTCCTGATCCAGCCTCAATGCCTCCTTCCTTGGCCTGTTGGCAGATGCCAGCATTTCATCCCCACTGAACTCCCAGCCAGGCCCACTTCCCAAACTGGGAAGTTTCCAAGCCCCTGGGCTGCAAGAGTTATTCCTTTCCTCTGAGCAGGGAAGAAGCATGAATTGCAACTCTGACAAGGATGTCAGGGGAGGAATTATCCCAATTATTTCTAATTAAGCAATGGACTTCACGTCTCTGTATTTAGAGCAGACTGGTGGAGGACTCTGCCTCCCACGAGCAGGTGTCAGAGCTGCACTTCCCCCATTCACAGAATCACAGAATTCTAGGGTTGGAAGGGACCTCGAAGGATCATCTAGTCCAACCCCCCTGCCAGAGCAGGGTCACCTAGAGTCCATCACACAGGAACACATCCAGGTGGGGTTTGAATGTCTCCAGGGAAGGAGACTCCACAACCTCTCTGGGCAGCCTGGTCCAGTGCTCTGGCACTCGCACAGTGAAAAAGTTTTTCCTGATATTCACATTGCCCAAACACAACCAGAGAAGATCAGAGAAACCAACCCCTGCCTGAACCCGCGTGCCGACAGAGACCGGCGTTTCCTTACCATGCTGTGGTGAGAGAAGGAGTTCCCAGAGGCTGGCTGGGATATAGCACTCTGCTTGGAATTGCTGAACACCAGTGGCTGGGCCAGGGAAGGAGCCTGGGATGACTCCAGGTTTGTTGACTCATTCTCCATCGAAGACGGCGTCTTTCCCAGCAGGACCGCAAGATCGATTCTGGGTCAAGAAAGAAAAGAACCCAGTGAGGTTAACACGAGCTCCAGTGCTCTGGCACTCGCACAGTGAAAATTTATAAACTGAACAAATCCGCAGCACATTAACTCACATTAATTACATTATCTACATAACAACATTAACTACTCAGCAGTAACCTCAAGAGGACAGAGACCAAGCCAGAACCTGCAGAGTCTGAACAAATCCGCAGCACATTCCATTAACTTAACGCAGCAAAACACCCTCAAATGTGAAGAACCAGCAGCAGAGCCTAGGAAAACTCTAATCCAGGATAAGGACCCAGAAAATCCTAACTCAACTTTTCCATTTAAATCCATCTCAGCTTATTCCGAGCTGCTGCACTTTAGCTAGCTGGCAGGGTTTAGTCTGAGATGGCAAATTGCTCTGGAACTTGTGCTCCTCTTTTCCCCCACCAACAGCACTGCTGCGGGCTATCACCTCTGTCCAGCTGTGATTGTCACATTCTCAGCAGGCAGAGGCACTGAAGACACATTGGAGGCAGTGAAGATCTTCGTCTCAGACAGCTGAAAGAGGGAAAAACAATCCAAAAGTGAGAGCAGTGCCTAAAGCACACAAGCATTCGAGATGAACAGCCACAAAAAGACTTGAGAAATCCAAGTGTTTGGACTTAAACTTCCCTAATGTTTGGCTCCCATCAGAATCAGCTTTTATTTCATCTATTTCTTCTCAGGAAAGTGCACAAATAAAAAGAAACCCAAATCCTATAAATTTCCTGCAGTCCACAAATCCACCAGGGCTGCGGGGGGGTCTTAGAGAGGTGCTCTGAGCTGATGGTACCTTAACTATGGGAGGGAAAAATAACATTGCTCAAAAATGAACCAAGGGGAGGTTTAATGCCCACTGGTGATTTATACATCTGAGCACAAACAGCTTTTACTGCAGACTGAGGAGCTGCCAGCAACTAAACTGCAAGAATTCAGAAAAATCAGGCACCCCCAGGAGCGTATCGCACGCACCCAAGGCAAGAAGGGCTATCAAAGGCTCTCTTCAAGCAGAGACCTGACTGAACAGACAGAGGAGCTGCTTGCTTGTCCAAACACAGCAGGAGTGCTTCCTTCAGACAGTGCCTGGAAAGCAGAACCTCCCCCTTCGTGCCTGGCTCTGTAGGCTTAGAAAAAATGGGCAGGCAAAATGAGTGGTATTTAAAAAGCCAAACCCTGCTCCCATCTGCAAGACCAGAAGTTCTCCCTTGAGTCAGAGAGGGACTGAAGCCCATTGCAGAAGAAACTGATACAGAGCCATTGGAAGCAGGTGATAACAGAGTCCATTCTGCCCTGAAGGAGATGCCAGGGAGAACAAAAAGCAGCAGGATGTGCCAAAGAGCGACCCAGAAGGTAAAGCCAAGAGCTTCTGCTCAATCCAAACCACCAGGACGAGCAGAGGCACCTGGCACACGCACGGAACTTCTGCCACCTCCTCCATGGCACGTGGTGTGGATTGAAGGCAAACCCTCCCCACTGCCACTCCACTGGAGGAGCAGAGCAGGAATCTGGTGTGAACTCAGGGCAGTTTATGGGAGAATTCACTCGTGCAGTCTCAGGAAATGAGAGGAGCAAACTCCATGCTCTGGGAGATCCCTTCCTGTGGCTCCTATGCCAAGCTCTACTCCATCAGCAGCATCAATTCTACTTATTCATCATAGCTCTGGCTTGGGCTATGCCTGTAGTCTGGGGAGGATGAGCTCTGTGCTCCTCTCGATGCTGTGTGTGCACAAACAGGACAGCAGACACATGAAGAAGAGGGGTTTGGAGAGTACCTACATCTTCATTCCAGTCCTCCGTGCCCCATTCCTCTGTCGCTGCCCTCCACGCACCTACGAGGGTAACAACAGGTAGAGAAGTTACACGTGCATCAAAGCTCCACCTCCAAGAGCCAGGGAAGCACTGGGGAGCTTTGCAAGCAGCCGAGAGGATTTTTATTTGCCAACCAGACAAATTAAAGCCCCAACCCATGATTCATGGGCAAGGTATCACGATGGGATCGCCTCGGGCAGGCGAGGCTGGAACGGGAGCACTGGGCTGGCAGCTAGGGCAGCACCCCCCCCTCCCAACACCAAACAGGGAAGCTGATCTTGGCAAGGAAGCCCCAGCACCATCCCCAGCCTCCTTGTGCCTCCTGACTCCCCCTTGTAGGGCAGCAGCTGCAAGTTTCTGCACCCAGGAGCAGCTCGTGTCACCCCAGCAGCTCCAACAGAGCATCTCCTTCGGGGGCTTCCTGCCACCTCTCGGGCAGCACCTCCCCACCCAGCTAAACCTTCCAGGGACAACAGAACCATTCCCATGGTTCACCTTTCAGGTTTTTCTCCCCCAAAAATGTTGCACCAGGAACTCCTGTGCACAGGCAAATGGAAATCAGAAAGGAAAACTGAAGGGACTAAGCAACCCTCGCGAGCAATTTCAGCGACAGGCTCAGAGCAGCTTGAAATATCAGGGAGAAAAGCAGAGATTCCAGCCACGATCCAGCCCAGCACAACTTGTCAGAGAGCAAAATTTACCAGAAAATAAAACAAACAATCAAACATTTTGCCTGGCCACATCTTCAACTTGTTCCATCCCTTGCTTCCACCACAGTTTAACCTCAGGACTTTGAATTTGAGGTGGTGGCTTCCAAATCCATTGAACAACTTAAAACTTTGCTGTGGGAGCATTTTACGTCCCAAAAAAACTCAGGAGCATAAAAGTAGCCCCAGCTTGTGCACCTCGTTTTCAGCCTATGCAAACCAGATCAACAAAACCCAACAGAGACAACAAGGTCAATCCTGGGGACATCAATGAGGATGGAACAAGTTGGCATCAGCCCTTTTATAAGCCAAAAGCCTTCTAGAGTGTAAAAACAGAGCGTGTGGGGAAGGAGAAGGTTGTGGATTCTTCTGCAAGACACAGGCTCACTGAGATTTTGATGGGAAGGACACAGCAGATTTCCCCAGATTCAATTTCATTATGAGGCCAAAACATCCAAACATTGTTCATCTGGAGGTGGAGGATTCAGTGCATGACATAAATATGTTAGCAGTGAATTAGTCTGTTTTCTTTGTTTTGTTTTGCCTGACAAGTTGAACCAACCCAAGAAGCCTTCCTGGATTATTTTTTTTCCTAATATTCAATTTAGAAAGACAGATGTGACTTCTGTCACATCACAATTTAGAAAGACAGACACAATGTGACTTCTGTGAGTGCTCAGGACACCCTGCTCTACCCTTTCCTGCTCAGACAGAAGCATCAGGAGTTCAGCATACTCTGTGCAAAACACAGCTGGGGTTTAAAAACTCAGATTCCACCATTCTATAAGATTTTTTGTGCCCTCACAGCTGTAGCAGGAAGGCTCCTTCCCAGGGTTTCACCATCAGAAAGATCCTCCCAGCTCAGCCCTTGCTCAAGAGGTGAAGTGGTGGCTGGAGGTGCCTGGGGCAGCTGGCAGTGGAGAGCAGGGAGCCAGGAGAGTTGCCCCAAGAAGAGCCTGTGCACGTAGAACATGGCACAGAGCTCTGAGTCTTGGGGGAAATGAGAAGAGAAGCAAAGCAGCACAAGAAGCAGAAGGGAATCCTGCAGGTGAAGAGCAGCCTTTGATGGGCTTTCCTGGCCAGTCTGCTCCTCGCATACCGCACACCCATCCCGGGTGGCTTTGTGCTCCCTGCACACGAGGGCACAGGTGGAGAACTGAAGACCTGTGATGTGCAACCAGGCACTTGGAGAAACTTCCCCAAACCAATAGAGTGTTCAGTTTGTTTAAAGGAAGGGAGCACATCACTCTCCAGCAAGCTCTTCCCAAGGGGAGAGCTGCAATGCCAGCAACGTCCCGACACTTCTAACGTCGCCTTCTGCACAGCGACCTCTCCTCTCTGCTCTAAGGAAGCCCTTCAAGGAGCTGCTGGTCTTTAAGCTACTCAAACCAGGGAAAAAAGGGGGAAAAAAAAAAGCCAATAGGCATTTGCAAATAGGAATGTGCTGCAGAAATGAGTCCTGCTGTGTCTTCAGGATGGTTTTCCCCCTGAACATGCGATCTCCTCAATTTTAAACTGGGAGATGAGCAACCAGCTCACTCCTCCCTCGGCCCACCAGGAGGTCTGCTGGTAGCTCAGTGAGTGGACACATCCCTGGTGCTCCAGCCTGGAAGGGTGACAGACCCACAACCCCCTGCTCTGCACCTCAAAGCAATGTAAATCCAAACAAAGGCAAAGCGTGGCAAACCCACAACGGCAGCACTGGAGCAAACGGCCTTGTGCTGCCTGGGGGAGTTAAAGATTAACCCAGAGGTGAGAGCTGGGAGATGCTCCAAAGCAACAGCAGCACTCCAAGGGCATCTGCCTCCAGGATCCTGCAAGAGAAAGTCTACAGCCTCAGCACTCCTGTCATGACCTTCAAGAGCAAAGTGGCAAGTTCCTCCAGAAGGTTCCTCAGCCTCGACTTCCAGAGCTCAGGTTTGATGGGGAGACATTGGGCAAACATGATTTTGGCCTCCATGGGATTTGGTAGGTGTAAGGATCATAGAATCACAAACTGGCTTGGGTTGGAAGGGACCTTAAAGATCAACTAGTTCCAATCTCCTTGCCATGGGCAGGAACACCTCCCACCACACCAGGTTGCTCTAGGCCCCATCCAACCTGGCCTTGAACACTGCCAGGGAGGGGGCATCCACAACCCATCATCTCATGGGTGTCTCTTGGCTTCACAAGGCATAAAGAGCAGGAAATGGAATGGCCAAGCACTGAGCAGCTTTGCCATCGAGCACCAAGGTCACCTCAAAATCCACCGTCATCTTCAACTGCAGGGCAGGTCTGCTCAGGTGGAGCAGTGGGTGGGCAGCAAGAGGGGCCAAAGCAGCCAGCAAGGCAGCCACAAGCAGAGGCAAAGCACTGGGATAGTTCAGCCAGACCAGTTCCCCTTCCAGCAGCATTTGGGGAGCAGAAACACAGTGAGGGTGGCAGCGAAGCCATCACAGCCAAACCAAACCACCCCGCCGAGGAGACAGCACGGGGACAACAAGTCACAGCCCTGTGGATGTGACAAAGCAGAGCAAGACCAAGCTGGCTCACGCTTCCTCCCCTCGGGTGGGACACTCTGTCATCAGGGCTGTGGACACAGAGCTGCTCTGGGTACCGAGAAGCAGTGGCTGAAGTTAAAATTTACACAATCCACGCGAATTTGGGTTAACCTCTCCCGATTCATTCAAGGTGTCAGCATTAGTAAAAGCACAGTCAGAACAAACGTCAAATATTCATTAAAATGAACAAATATAGAGAAAGAAGAATGACATATCCACAGATATTTCAGGGTTTTTTTTAAAAAAAGGCTATAAAGTAAAGGTATCCGGGGCAGTTAGTGCACCTGGATGTATCGTACCAGGAGCAGTGTCAAATTTTCGGGGATAATTTGCCCCCTCACCCCCAATGAAATCAAGTCCTGAAACAAAAAAAAAAAAGAACAGAAAGACAACGAGTGAAATTTTGACTTTGAGAAGTGAAGGCGAGTTTCACTGCCCCCACCTCCACCAGTCACACTGTACCTGTGGATATTAACTCAGAGATACCTGGGGCTACTAAAATGGAAACAAAACGACCACGCACGACACAGGTGAAGAGCAGTTGCACACAAGGGAGCAAATTTGAGTTGTCCTGTCAGAAAAATCTGCAGTCACGCTCTAACCCACTTTGTTCCACAACTCCACAAAACACCAACAGAGAAAAAAAGCCTTCCAGCACATGGAGTTCATTCATTCCCACCCCTTTTCCCTCCGGAGACAAGCGTACCCATTGCCCCTAACACTACACTACTTTCCTCTCTCCTGCATTTAAAACTCAAACTTTCTCAGACAGCAAGACAACAACCACTCAATCTGAGAATGTTTTATAAAACCATGCTTATTTCCACCCTGTCTTTCAAAACAGCTGTTTTCTGTAAGAAAACCACAAAAAACCAAACAAAAACCCCCCAAAACACAAACCAACCAAAAAACCCTACATAAAAAAATGTGTAGTAAGAGGTACCACAGTTTTCAGTGCTTTCTCTCCTTCCAAAGCTACTGGGTTTTTAATAAATACAAGAAATACAGAAGCAGCCTAAAGCAACATGAATGTGAATGTTTCTAACCAGGATGTGGTATCGAATGCTCAAAAATCATGGAAAAATCATGTTTGACTTCGTGGTGGTGCAAAAAAAACCCAAAACAAACCCAAAGAAGCAACCACTCTTAAAAACCCACCCAGAAACAGAGTGCTCACGATTCAGCATCATCCCTTGCACCTCTGTCCAGTTATCACACTGCAACATCTGAGTGCACTTGTACCCTACAATAGTGTGCATACTTGGAACAAAAAAAATCCCAAAAGAAACCCAAAAAAGCACCATTTTTACCAAACCAAGAGACTGTGCAAGGGCAGCTCGGTGTTCACAAACTGCCTAGTGAAGAACTGTTTGCTGTAAACAGGGAAGTGATGATCTCTTTTCAGTGAGCCTCCTGTAACAAGGTCTCATCCTACAGCAGTGTGAGCAAAGAACCAAAAACAGGAGCAAGACATCCTAACCCTGAGTAACTCCCTGGAGGATGCACAGAGTATTGGGAGAACTTGTGTCTATCACACTACAGTTCATAAAAAACTCTCCCAAAGAGGCAGTGTGGTTTCTACTGGGAAACAAGCAGAGCCAAGTGTTCCTCTGCTTCTGTTATGCAGCTTGCACACCAGCTCACACCAGAACAACCATCAGCTCCCAGCTCCACCCTAACAGAGGCAAAGGCACCCCCAGATGCACAGAAACAGGGCCACCGAAATCCACCTCTGAACCAACAACTCGTTCCTCCATCCCTGAGCCAAAGAGCTACCCGAAACCTCCTCTGTGCAACTGGGTGGCCACAAAACCCACCTACCCTCTACATATAAACCAGCAAACCCACACCTGAAGACCACTTACTCGTGCCATCGTCCGGCTCGAAGCTGCCAGTGTTGTTCCACGTGTTGTTGTTGCTATTCCCATAGTTCTCATCCGTGCCGGCCGGCTCGGCGTAGTCAGCAGGGTTGAAAGTTCTGTAAGAAATGAGAGGATGGAAACTCTTACTCCTTTCTCCTTCAGCAGTGTAAAAGCAGCTGATTTAATTCAGACCATGACACATCTCGGAGGCTCCAAAGACAGCTCTCTCAGCTTCAGCTCCACCAGCTATCCCAAAGGTAAGAAGTTTAGGTTGGATATTAGGAAGAAGTTCTTTACTGGGAGGGTGGTTGGGCACTGGAATGGGCTGCCCAGGAGGGTGGTGGAGTCACCGTCCCTGGGGAGGGTCAGAAAATGGGTTGATGAGGCACTTGAGGCCATGGTCTGATGGTCAGGAATGTGATGGGATAAAGGTTGGACTTGATGACCCTGAAGGTCCCTTCCGACCAGAATGATTCTATGATTCTACTGGGGATACTGGGACACTGGGATACATGGTCTGATGGTCAGCAATATGATGGGATAAAGGTTGGACTTGATGACCCTGGAGGTCCCTTCCAACCACAATGATTCTGTGATTCTGAGGTAAGAGAGCACGGTGCAGTTTGGGCTTTTTTAATTAAAGGAAAATCTGAACACAGATTTTTTTTATATATACTGATTTATATCAATTTATACTGATTTATACCTACCAAATCGAAACACAAATGACCAATTCAGACAGTACTGTCCATGCACAAAGACTTTTATTTGTGCTGTGGTTTGTACCAGTGAAACTCACCCCATGCCTTGGGCAGAGAATCTTCCCCCTCGCCTTCCGGAGCCACCTGTAAAACACACACAGGCACTGCTGAGCATCCCTCCTGGCTCCGCAGCACCAGGAAAAGATGTGCTTGAACAACACATGGAATTCTGATGCCCTGAATAGGGAAGCAGTGAGGATCTTCCCGAGATGACGGCGTTTCCAGCAGTGTCCTCATATGTCTGGGAATGACCTTGGCTGGCTGGCAGCATAATCTCCAATGCCCAGTTCCAGGCTCAGCTGAGGTTTCCAGCTGGCACCAAAGCACCAGCCCCCAGGTTCTGATGTCGGCCGTGTCCTCAGTGACAATTCCTGAGCAGCAGATTTTGTGGAAAAAGGAATTTCTGCTGCTGAGTATTTAAAAACCAAGCCAAGCACTTGCCCAGCAGTGGTGCTCAGAGACACAAGGAGGAGCCATATCCTGTTCCTAAGGAGCAAGTGGCCCACCCACTGATGTCACCTGGGTTTTTTTAACCCCCCAACCTCTATAAAATAAAGCTCTGTTTATTTTTTCAACTCCACGGATGGGATGCAAGCACTCCAGACCATTTCTAGCATGCCTAAGATGGGGAGGCAATGTCCAGGCACTAAGTGTAAGCCTAAGAGAAAAGTCAAGTGCTTATTTTCACTTTGACAGTTTCTCCTACAAAAGAGGCTCTCAAACCTCTCGGAGGAGATGGACAAGCTGACAGAATTCTCCTCCTCCACTCCCTCTGACCTCAAACCCCGTGTGTACCTCGGCCTCGGCCACGTCCCCGTCTCCCTCTTTCTGTGCCTCTTCCAGAAGATCCTCCGCTCTTCCCACCATCCAGTCCATTCTCCTGGCCCCGAACTGAAAGACAGGACAATGCAAAGACAATTTCAAGATCCCTCCTTGTTTTAGTGGAGGAGAAAAGCCCAGCCCTCAAACACCAAAGCACAGCTGAACGCTCCCATAACTTCTTCGATTTAAGCTGCGGGCGTCACCCAAGGAATCATCTCAGACAGGGGAGCATCAAACATCACCACGCACACACACACACGGGGATGGTTTTCCTCACAGATTTATCTGCCCAAGAAGCTTTGCTGCCAGCAGGTAGGGGTGTTACTAAAGGGCAGGTCCATACACTCTCTCCCACGGCTGGCGCCTCGCCCCCGCCGCGGTGGCCCTCCACGCCGTCTGCTGAAATCCCGGTCCCTCTCCCGGTTCTCTTTGCTTTCTTCACTGGGTTCTGTCTGTCCACTCTCCTTCTGTCCCGAGACACCCTTCTTCTTCCCGACCATTTCCCAGGAATGCTGGAGGTTTGCAAAGGGGGGGAGAAGTGAATCACGGTCTGATCAACGCGAGATGCAAACACACAAATAATTAAACACAGCACGGAGAAAATCATGAGAAAAATGGTTTCCAACCCATTTTTTTTGAGAACTCGATCAGCCTACACACAATACAGCATCTTCCTTCAAGGAAAGCTTTCTCCAGCTGACTGGAAGGCAGTTTGAGGTAACAGGAGATGAGTTGTTCTATTTTTGCAAAGATCTACTAAACCTCCTCAATAGAGTGCACACAAGACTCACTCCAGTTCAAAGTGTGGATAAATTTACCCTGTTTAGGGAAAAAAAAACCCTCTGCCATTTCATACAGGTGACTGATTTGGAGAGCTCTCAGGATATCCCAGCTCAGTGTCCCCAAGTGCTCTGCAGTCAATATTTCAGGGTAAGTTGTTCTCTCAGATGCAGAGAGGTTCAACAAAATCCCTCCCCTAAACAGCAGCTTGGAGGAAGAGGAATATCACAGGATTTATCCAACAGGCAGGTTCCAGGCATCCCCAGCTCAGCTTAAGAAGTTCAGCACGCCTCCAGCTGACTGCCACGGGCCTGCACTGGTTTATTTTATGACAGCCTACACTGGTTTCATATTCTTAAAGCGATGTCACACGCTGTTAGAACAATTAAAAATAGGCACAAGCCATTGACAGGCACCTAAAAACACAACTGGTGGACGAGCAAACAGCTGGGTTGGGATGGCAGCTTGCAGGGACACCAGAAAAACCCACAGAGGCACAAAGTGCCTTCAAACCCAGAGCTCCCCGGGCACCCGGCTTGGAAGGAAATTTAGGAAAATATTTACTTTGAGGATGGGTAATTTTAAGCCAAATCTAACTAAAGCTGAGATCACGCCAGCTCCTTTGCTGTCTGAAAGCTGCCTGCTGTGAGGGGCTGGCTCAGCAGGAAAGGAGCCTCCAGCAGCACCGAGCACCAGAGCGATCGGTGCGTCTGCTCCTTATCAGAGAATCCCAGAATCCCAGGGGTTGGAAGGGACCTCGAAAGCTCACCCAGTCCAACCCCCCTGCCAGAGCAGGGTCACCTAGAGTCCATCACACAGGAACGCATCCAGGGGGGTTTGGATGTCTCCAGCCAAGGAGACTCCACAGCCTCTCTGGGCAGCCTGGTCCAGTGCTCTGGCACTCTCACAGGAAAGAAGTTCTTCCTGAGATTCACATGGAACCTCCTGTGCTCCACTTTGCATCCATTGCCCCTTGTCCTATCATTGGTCAGCACTGTAAAAAGCTTGGCTCTATCGTCCTGCCCCTCACCCTTTACAGATTTGTAACCATGGATGAGGTCCCCCCTCAGTCTCCTTTTCTCCAAGCTGAAGAGCCCCAGCTCCCTCAGCCTCTCCTCACAAGGGAGATGTTCCACTCCCTCCATCATCTCTGTGGCTCTGTGCTGGACTCTCCCAAGCAGTTCCATGTCCTTCTTGAACTGTGGGGAATCCCCCCCTGGGGCTGCTGCATGAGCTGAACCCAGGCCAGAAGCAGCTCTGAGACCTCTGACTGATCCCAGTGCAGCTCAGGGCTGTGGGTACTGCAGGGTACCCTGTGGCACTGCAGGGCTGTGCTCTGCCAACTCTGCTTCTGCCTCCGCAGGAGCGCGCCCCGCCACGGCAGCCACTCGGATCAAGGTGTCGCTGCGTAGCGTGGTGTGCTGCTCCCTGCCAGGGGTGGCATCTCACACTTCATCCAGGAAAGGCAATTGCTGCAGCAGCAGCAGGGGTTTGCCATTTCCCTGGAAGCCACCGCTTCCAAGGGATGTGGATGAAAATACAGTCACAGCAATGCACATTTGTACCATCCCTCTCTCTGAAACGGCTTTCCAACAGCTGTTCTCATGGAATCCCAGAATCCCAGACTGGTTTGGGTGGGAAGGACCTCAAAGCTCACCCAGTGCCACCCCCTGCCATGGGCAGGGACACCTCCCACCACACCAGGCTGCTCCAAGCCCCAGCCAACCTGGCCTTCAACACTGCCAGGCAGGGGCAGCCACAGCTTCTCTGGGCACCCTGGGCCAGGCTCTCCCCACCCTCACACCAAACAATTTCTCCCTCCCATCCCATCTCCATCTCCCCTCTGGCACTTGGAACCCGTTCCCCCTCGGCCCATCACTCCCTGCCCTTGGCACCAGTCCCTCTCCAGCTTTCCTGGAGCCCCTTCAGGCACTGGAAGGTGCTCCAAGGTCTCCCCGGTGCCTTCTCTTCTCCAGGCTGAACCCCCCCAGCTCTCCCAGCCTGGCCCCAGAGCAGAGCTGCTCCAGCCCTTGGAGCATCTTGTCAATGGGAAGGGCTCTCTAAAGGCAAAAATGAACCCTTATGTGCACTGTCCTGAACTTGCCTGGTGCCAAAGGTAGCAAAGCACCTGACCCTGGGGAGCAGCGACGTTACCCTGGACACAGCCTGAGCAGGCCCAGCTCATCCATTCGACACCCAATGCTAATAATGAGGAAAAAAACCTTAACACATGATATTCTGAAGTGGTATTTAGAGCCTCAACTCTACAGAGCCGAGTGGGCTCCAGGCAAAGCAGGGTGCTGTGAGGACACGTTTGATCAGTGGCACTTTGGAAGGATCTGATCTTCATAACGGAACCTGGGTCTCTGCTGGCTTTGTCAGAAAATGAAGGACACCCTGCACACCAGGCAGGAGGTTCCTCCACTTGTTCTCAGAGGTGACTTTGGCTTGCCTGAGGCAAGGACCTGGATGAGTGACAGCAGTCGAGCCTAAAAGAGCCTCAAAAACGTGGCACGGGCAGCAGCAGCAGCACACAGGTGAACGTTTAGGGCTGGAGATGCAAAAGCTCATTACTCCAACAGGAAGGAACCACTGCTGACACACACCTGCCCTTCACAGAACCCCTGTACACTGGGGGCTGGAAGGGACCTCTGGAGATCACCCAGTCCAACCCCCCTGCTCAAGCAGGGTCACCCAGGGCAGGTGGCACAGGGTCACGTCCAGGCAGGGTTTGAATGTCCCCAGAGAAGGGGACCCCACGCCTCTCTGGGCAGCCTGGCCCAGGGCTCGGGCACCCTCAAGGGAAAGAAGTTTCTCCTCATGTTCAGGTGGAACTTCCTGTGTTCCAGTTTGTGCCCATTGCTCCTTGTCCTGTCACTGGGCACCACTGAGGAGAGTCCAGCCCCATCCTCCTGACACCCCCTGGAGATATTGATAAACCTTGATGAGGTCCCCTCAGTCTTCTCCTCTCCAGGCTGAACAGCCCCAGGTCCCTCAGCCTTTTCTCAGGAGATGCTCCAGTCCCCCCAGCATCTCTGTACCCCTTCACTGGATCCCCTCCAGCAGCTCCTGGTCCTTCTTGAACTGGGGAGCCCAGAACTGGACACAATGCTGCAGATGTGGCCTCACCAGGGCAGAGCCGAGGAGGAGAAGAACCTCCCTTGTCCTGCTGGCCACACTCTTCTGAACACACAGTTTTCAACACAGGGCACTCAGTCCCCATGGGAAAAGGTAAGTTACTTCCACATGGCAGTGTGGAAGCTTACAGAGATGCCACCATGCTGCTGCCAAAGTGCTGGGATTCAAAAGGAATTGGAAGGCAGTGGTTTATGGCATTTCCCCCTCTATACCCATGGGCCTGCTGGCCACGCTCGCACCCTGTGCATGCCTACAGAGTGTTGAGAAGCCAGGACACAACCAAACCCAATGTAGGTCCATGTGGCTCTTGGTACTGAGCCATTATTGCATGTCCCATCTCCAAACGTGCAGTTACACTGAACCAGGCCTCACCAGATTTACAGGACCCAATCCTACCGTGTCCGGATTGCCCTCCAGCAGCACATTGATGGCTCTGTTAACATCCCCATTGCAGTCGTGCAGAGCAATCACACACTCATCCTGGTTCTTGCCTGTGATGTCGATCAGCTGTAGAGAAGACAACACCATGGTCAGCATGTTCCAAACCAAGGAGACACCAAAATCATAGAACAGAATCACAGAAGCGTGAGGTTGGAAGAGACCTTCAAGGTCACCCAGTCCAACCCCCACCTCCATCCCCACTCACCCACAGCACCCAGCGCCACATCCAGACACCTCTTGAACACCTCCAGGGATGGTGACCCCACCACCCCCCTGGGCAGCCCATTCCCACCCCCAATCACCCTCACAGGGAAGGAATTGTCCCTGATGTCCAACCTGACTCTCCCCTGCTGCAATTTCAGGCCATTTCCTCTTGTCCTTAATCTCTGTGGATCTCTTAGGAGACAAGCAAGTTGGATCCCAAACCAGGAATCCTATGAAGCAATGTTGGGGTTTGGGATCCTCCCCAGTCTCCTCAGCTCAGTTGTGCTCCCTCAACAAGAAGCAGTTGAGGGTGGGAATTTCGGAGTTACCATTGTTAGACCACAACCTCCTTTCCACAGGGTAACACCATTCCCTGTCCAAGGGAATTCAGGGAGCAGCCAGCTGCGTCCCTCCCACCCCCAGCATTCATGGTGCTCTGGCCATCGACCTCACCTTCCTGTCAGGGTTCACCCTCACTTCCCACACTCACTTGTTTCACCTTCTCCTCAAAGTCAGCGTCGTTGTGGTCCGAAATCATCTGTGCAAGTCGAATCTGTTCCGCAGTGGCCTAAAGAAATGGAATGGAGAGAGAGAGCACGTGGTGAGGGCAGTGCAATTCCAACACAGCTCCCTCCAACGGCCGCACCGCTGCCCAGCATCTCCGGGAAGGAACCCATCCGTGGTGCAGAGGAGGCACAAACAAGGGTCAGCAAGAGGGAGGCTTCAGAGGGAAAGGAGATGGAAGAGGAGTGAGCAAGGGGAGTCTGGAAGAGAGGGGTGTCCTGGCTGGATGGCAGGTAAACAACAATCACCAAAACCACGCCTGTCCCGAGCAAACCTCACCACCACCATGGAATGGAGAGCCACCACGGGCA
The DNA here is from genome assembly GCA_013398125.1 of Aegotheles bennettii. Taxonomy (NCBI): domain Eukaryota; kingdom Metazoa; phylum Chordata; class Aves; order Caprimulgiformes; family Aegothelidae; genus Aegotheles; species Aegotheles bennettii. Next base: position 3,421 of record VZRW01006165.1, on the reverse strand, counting down.
GCTTCTTGGCCGCATGCGCTCACCGGAGTGACCAGGGAACAGCCAGAGGGGGAAGAAAACCAAATCAGCCCCAGCTCCTGCCCGGAGATGTGGGCACAGAACCCCCACTGCCAGCAGCCGCCGGTGAACCTGGCGCCAGGAGCAGCACCACGGCACGGGAAGTTCGTTAGGCCAAGCCCTGGGCCAGGCAGGAGTGCCAGGTCTCCACCTCCAAGCTAACTGGTTTCCATGGACGCTGCCCTTACCTGCGGCCGCTGCTTGTGCTGTGTCTGGCTCTGTGTCTGTGTCTGCTCCCAGTTCCCCCGGGCTCGGTTAGTGCCCACCGATGTCATCATTTACAGTATATACAAATAACAGTATTTACAAGGTAGAACTCTGCGATGGGGCAGGGGAGAAGAGAGAACAGACTGTTAGAAACCAAAATACAAAAGGCAGCACAGAGACTGAACAATTGCACGGGTGAGGCAGTGAGTGAAGCCACCACGGGCCCCCCACCCTCCCCAAAAGCCGTGGCAGGACACGGCGTCTCCACACACCCCCGAGGCAAAAAGGCCACCAGGACTTCTCGAGGTGCCTCCAAATGAAACATCACCTGCGTCCAGGTGGGAGCGATCGGGACACAGAAGTGCTGGGGGTAAAGTGTTTAAGGACTCGCTGCTGAAACACAAGCATGGCATGGATTTGCCATGACCACGGCCATAAGAGGCTCTGGTGACCGACTGGAGCAAGGAACACTTCAAAAAAAGCTCTAAAGAACTTTGAGAGCAGAACATCTCCGAGCCTTAGACACATCAGCCACTTCCCCTTCTCCTTTCTTGCCTTCAAAGCGGGGCAGGGGAAGCAAAATCCCCCCTGGTAATAAGCGGTGCCACAGGTTTGTGAGGTGTTGTTTTAAAAAATACCACCCTTGTAGAAGTGCCCATTTTTGTTTGCTTCAGTTGCTCCTCAGAACTGGAAGCATTACGTTCTCTTCTACCCAGTATTCTAGATTAAAAAACCATGGAAAAAAGTGAACTGGATGTCAACAAGGAGTAACAGCCAGTTATTGTTAGGTAACTGCTCAGGCAAAGAAATCCCAAGTAAGAGTTGGGGCCAGGGAGTGTCCAAAGCCAGCGGAGTTTTATAACCTGACACAGGGAAGAGTCCAGCCTGGATGGGTACAACAGGAGCAGCACTGAGTAGTTCCACCCTGCCTATGGTCTGCCAGGCACATCCCATGGCACCCAGCAGGACTTGCAACCTCCGAGCCTCCAAAATCTCAATCATGGCAAATTCCACACTCTCAGAGTTCATTAAGGAGGCTGCACCACCCTCCTCCAGCGCAGCGGGGTCTGCTCCGGGTGCTGCAGGGCCTGGGAAGGAGCTGCAGGCAGAGGGGAAGGGCGAGGAGGAGACCTGAGTGGGGAAATTCATCCTGCAGGACACAGCCTGAGACGTGGCTACGCGGAGCGAGACCCAGCATGGGGGAAGCCCAGAAGCAGCATTGGCCAACAGCCCTGCAAGCACTGAGAAGCCCGAGTGGGTGAGTCGAGGGGCTCAGCTAGGCTGAGAGACCCTTCCTCAAGAGCACAGAGACCTGAACGTCACCTCCACACCTTGGCTCGACGCACACCTCATGGCTCCTGCCCCCCACCAACACCCAAGAACGCAGCCACAGGCGACGTCTGCAAACGCTTCCCATGAAACCTCCAAAATTTGTCCTTTGGGGCCACCCGCCCTCGGTGGCAACTTCAAACACCACTGTCCAGCCAACACCAACGCTCCTGATGGGGGAAACACCCCGAGCTACCTGTGCTGTCACCCCAGGGCCTGTGACACCGAGCTGGGACATCACCCGAGGCCGGGCAGGCAGAGCCTCCTGGGTGGCAGAGCCACCCCCTCCCACGCGGGCTCCTGCCCCGCGCTGTTTATTTTCGTTCTCGGCCGCTTCGAAGTGTTTCACGCACAAACAAGTTATCAGATTAAACCAATTTGGCAGCAGAACTGCAGGCCCAGAGGGAAGCAATCCTGCGTGTCTGCAGGAACTTAATCTGCAATTTCAATGGGCCACAGTTCCAGCAGTCTGCTGCCCCGAACCTTTGTGCAGCGGCCGGGCATTGTTCAACAGCTGCCACGCTCTGTCCTGCCCAGCTGCATCTCCACCATCATTAAATTCTCATTTTTTAATTTCTTCTTTCCTTTAAACATGCAAAAAACACAAGAAAAAACATCTATTAGAGAGAGATCAGCCAGGCCCTGACCCTGCTGAGCACGCCGGGCGTCCCCAGGCGCTGCACGGAGGGATGAGGACTCAGCTGCTGGGGATTTATTCCTCAAATATTCCTCCAGAACAGCTTCCAGGCAAGATTTAATCACAAATCTTGGTCATCCCGACACTCGAAGCAGCCCCTGCGCGGAAATAACGACAATACCAGTTTACCAGTTCAAAAGAGAAGAGTTTTACCAAACCCACACGCATTCACCCCAAAGGATGGAATAAAACAGGGAGACTCCAGCCCGAGGGAGCCGTGGCTGAGCCGCCCCAGGAACAGCATCAAACAATGGGGAAGCACCACATCCAGCCAGGATTTAGGGAGAAGAAGCAGCTCCACGGCTACAGGTTACAACACCTTTACACCAGGGAAACTACAAGCACTTCGCTGTCAGCCCTCTGAGACCACAGCACTCCTCAGTCTCCGGCACACGGGACGTGAGGAGCGGAGCCTCGGGAAAAAGAGGTGATACAGGAGTGTAGCAAAGTGTTCATTTTATTGGAAATTTCAGGTAAGTTACAAGTTTAGGACACGGAGCTGTCAGTCCCATCCGTTACTCCCAGCACGGGGCGGATGCTGGGCAAATCCCGGCACATCCCAGCCTCAGTTTCCCTTCTCTGTTAATACAGAAAATCAGGAGTTCCATCCCTCGGATAAAGCTTCATTAATGTGCAAAAGGCTCCGGAGCTCCCAAGGAAAGGATCCCAGAGGGCAAAGCATTCGGAAAGATTTTCCTGCAAGGTGGGGGCAGGACGAGGACCCGGGGAGCCCGGTGTGGGGGCCGGGTTAGCGGCGTTACCAGTTTTCCTCCGGAGCAAACCGAGGCCTTCCGTGTGTGCCGAGGGCAAGATTTCGGGGGGATGCCCCCGGATTCGCCATCGCAGCCCCTGGGTTGGTCCCCGGGCACTCGGTTTGAACGGGAAGCACAGGTAGAGCACCCCGAGCCGGCCCGGAGCACCCCAACCCGGCAGCGCTACCGGGCGGGGACGGCCCCGGGATTCCCAAACCGGCATCGCCCGGGAATTTCGCATGCGCCGCGGGAGCCGCCCCGCACCGAGAGGCCCAGCTCAGCTCACGGCGCCGGTAAAGGCCTCCGGGGCGCTGCCCAAGAACGGGGCCCGGCGGCGGGCTCGGCCGCACGCGGGGAGCCCCGAGAGCCCGGCGGCGGC
>VZRW01006164.1:55183-74699 GCA_013398125.1 Aegotheles bennettii | reverse complement strand
TCCCTTCCAACCCCTATAATTCTCTGATTCTGTGATTTCTGAATTGGGTTTGGTGTAACCAAGACATCATCAGTCTCAGGAGAGCAGGACAACCAACCATCCTCTCACTTAGAATCACAGAATGGTTTGGGTTGGAAGGGACCTTAAAGATCATCCAGTTCCAACCCCCCGCCATAGGCAGAGACACCTTGCACTAGACCAGGTTGCTCCAAGCCCCATCCAACCTGTCCTTGAACACTGCCAGGGAGGGGGCAGCCACAACTCCTGCTGGCAACCTGTTTCAGTGTCTCACCACCCTCACAGGAAAGAATTCTTCCCTAATATCTAGTCTAAATCTACTCCCTTTCACTCTGAAACCATTACCCCTTGTCCTATTTGGTAACATCAAAACTGAATGTGAGCCTTGAAATTACTCTGAGTCCTGAGTGCTGAGCCAGATATGGGATTCTAACATTATCTACAGACAATGACCAACTGGAAATGAAAAAGTGGTTCAAACTGCTCACTGAAAATATATATTACAGGAAAGCTGCAGATATGAACCCTGATCATTGGACTGCTTGATCAGACACCCTAGAAAGAGGCATTTCACTGTGATGGTAAACACAAGATGGCACACGGGTTCTGAAAAGTTTAGACACAGCTGCACATACTGAAAAACAGTCACAAAACCCAAAGTTGTGTTATCTTCTTTCTTAAGAATTATATATTTTATAATCTGTTGTTCAGTGTTTTTACGTAATTTGTAAAATGGGGATAATGTTTATCTCTACATTATAATTATAATTTAATAACTGAAGTCCTTTGAGTTGCTTGGCAAAAAGATTGGATAACTTAAAAAATGCTTTGCACATCAAAACTCTGACAGGCTATGCAAGTAAATGGCAAAAACAGGAGGAACTTGCATGGTTAGAATCTCTGCTTCTCAGTGAAAGACAGTGAGAATGGGGATATTGGTGCACAACTCCAGTTAGTATACAACTTACAAAATTAACTATAGGAATGCAAAGATGTCTCCTTTTGGTGAGTCATATCTGAGCATTTTTACCTAGGGTATGATTGCTTTCACCAAAACCAGTCATAAAAAACCTTCAGTACTGCCAACTACCACCCCAACAAGAGCCACTCAAAGCAGGCACATAAAAAAATCAGATATATTCATTCTGTGTATCATTTCATCTGTTTCTCAGTGTTTAATAAAATGAAACATTTTCTGTTGAAGGAGGAGCAAGACAGTGTTATTGTCTGTTACTCCTACAATTTACATTACTGTAGGATCAGTTTACTTTAAAATAAATTGTGTGGAACTGTACAAAAATATAGGGTTTATTTATGTCTATGATGCCACAGCCATAATTAGCCAGAAGTTTAAGTACTGAGGTGTTGTAATTATCGGTAATATCATGGCATTTAGTTGGACTACTATACTGTGCCAAAAAATATGTAAATACACCATAATTTTACTGTCAACATATCTGCTTTGTACCCTGCTCTGGAAAGCAATTTAAAATAAAATGGGGGAGGAGAAGTAGTATTTTATCTTCCATTTTGCAAGTGGGGATGGGGAGGCTTGGCTCCTGATCCAGAGCTCATTGACTCAACGACAACCCTTCTCAGTGTCTGGTTGAAAGTCATCCAAGGAACTTTTCACAGGATTCATCAAAAGCTCATCCTCCCTGCAGGGAAAAGAGCTTGAAAGGAAAGGAGGAGGAAGACACACTTCACATGCTGTATCTTCTACAAAATCCAGAGCATCTTATGCTCATGAAAACTAGGAGGAAGTTTTATATTGCACTCAGTTTGTAAAAAGCTGACAGGGCTCAAGTCAAGGCTTGTATGTAAAAGCCCTCTTTTCTCTTAACAATGCAGCCTCTCCCATTATCAGATGAACAAACAGATTATGATGTTTGAGGCAGGATCTGCGCAAAAGGTTTTTAGATTTAACTGCTTCTCTTCTGGTCCTGTCTGATCATGTCTTTCAAGTACATACATTTCAGTATAACATCTCAGGCAGACACATGAACAAGATGTAATTCAGTCTTTCTCATGTGGAAGGACCCTGGGCCAAGAAAATGCAGAAAAGTTTGTTGTTGATATTCTTCTTCTTTTTCTTTCCCTCCAAGAAGAGATACTTTATTTTCAGGATAATTGAGTCTGTCTTCTAAATCACAAAAACTGTGTTGTAGAAGGTTAACTAACCACACAACCTGATTCAACCTGAATCCAATGTTCAATGAAAGAATCACTCTGAAGTAAGAAAAGTGAAAAAACCTTAAGCCTTTATGATTGGACAGCTGAGACCTGATGGTCCTCTTCTGAAAAACCATTAATCTCAACAAATTTTACAGATTCCTTTATTGCTTGCATCCAGTTATTAAATGGTCAAGTGCTAGGTTAGGCGATATCTACAAATAAACTATTATTAATACAGGTGGCAACTTTCCATTGCACTCTGAGTCCATGGCCTTCTTTTATTGTGTGATCAGCTTTGCAAGCCTAAGTAACATATAGCAATTTCTTCAAGGAGTAGCTACATCTCTAAGATAATACTGAACAAAACATAAATAAATTTCACAACACCTAAGAGGGATTGGATTGAAGCTAGCACTGAGAAATTACACTTCAGAATGATAAGAAAATTAGTCAAAAAAAATATCTAGGAGAGTTAAAATCTTTAACCCTTGGCTGGTAGAATTCTTATTTCTCTCACACCTTTATCATCCACAGCTTGATCTCAGTTTTAAAGATTGGGAGTTACTGTGAGAAAACAAGTAACTCAAAGAAAAACAGGTCAGCAAGACTAGCTGGTATTCATCCAAGAACACTGAAGGAGTGTAGGAATAAAGTGATTTGGCTGGTAATACATGAAAAAAAAAGGTAATTTTAATTACAATTTGTTGATAATAAAGATTTTAAAACTAGAGACCTCTGTGATGAGCTAGTCTGAACCTTGAAAAGCACTAGCTAATCATTTTTGTGAAATGTCTGCTTTGTCACATTCATATAATTTGAGTGGGGCATAGTGTGTCTATTCAGAATGCAGTAGTCAGCATTCAAATATACTTTATATAATGTACTGTCAATTAAACCTAAAATCTACAAATATGCGCATGACAACAAGGAAATTGCTGCTATTCTTGTCCTTCTGTCACAATAGAGGAAAGGCATACAAAATACCATAATGAAGAAAAGTGATGCTGGAAATAATGAAAAACTGAGTTCAAGTGAAGGGATATAAATGTAAAACAAGTTATTTGTTTACACAATAGACATTGTCTCCACACAATATACCAGAAATCAAAAATCTAAAGGATTCAAAAGTATTAAGGACACTCCTCTGGATTATGAGAATACTCTCAATTCTATTATAGATCATAAAACTTCTTAAGTAAATACATTAGCACTGCAAGCATTTATACTTTAAGTCAAAAGGTAATAAGGAAACCCTTGGAATGGAAATATAGCTGTGGCAGACAGTTAGATAATTTTCTTCTGTTGGGTTTCTTATACCTACTTCTGCTTTCACCACTATCGATCTCTAACAGATCTGGATCAAAAGAATAGCTGGGATCCAAGGCAATAGTCGTTATGTTTCTGATTGAGAAATAAGTCTTACATCAATTTCAAATTTGAAGATCTGTTAGTGAAAGAAGATGTAGAAATTTATAAATGAAAAAAATTATGATGCATATGAATAGCTTTGTGAATTTAACCTCTACAGACATGAGGCAATTACGATACTCCTTGGGCTTTGAGTTCTCAGCTGAAACCTCTCTGAAATTCACATATTCTCAAATGACTCTTGGTTTATTTATCTCTTATTTGGTCGTGCTGGTTTTTTCATATTGATATAGAGTCATAGAACAGTAAGTTATTTACTTTTCAATAAAGGTAGAAGGTTAGTTTGGATCTAAATATTATTTTGCAAACTAGTATTTCCTCATGGCATAAAACCCCAGAATTGACTATAACAACCATTTACAACTGAAAGCTTGTCTGTATTAAGGGGTCTGCTGAGTGTTTGAAGGGGTGAGGGAAAAGGGACAGGAAATGCAAATTCAACTTTTTGACAGTGACAGTCTATGTGACATTTGTAATGGGGTTCAGGCCTGCATCAGAAAAAGTCTGAGGTTTCCCACCCTGAGGAAGGTGATAACCACTGCTCTAGAAACATCAGGATAGCAAAACTAAAACAAAATAACACGAATTTAACTGTAGCAGAAAGTCGAGAAGTAAACATGTAGAGGTGGAAATGTGTTTTAATGTATTTTGTGCTTTCTCAGAAATTGCTCACTTGACATAATTTCACTTTTATGAGTCAGTACCTGCATACTCAAAGTTAGTGTGTTGATATTGATGGACTGATGGACCTTACTCAGCCTCAGTGATTCTGATGGTCTTCATTACACTGGAGAAAAATGAACCAATTTACATCGTCATCCTTTGCAGCAAAGCTAAATTCTAAAGTCTGGTCTTTTCTAAGTTATTAGTTCTGTTTTCATCCCCTCTTCATGCTAGTGAGGGAAAAGGTGGAGAGAAGAGGTTGAATATGAAATTCACTGTTCATTTGCATCTTAACAAGCCCATTGACAAGTCCTAGGCTGATCTAAGGCCAGAAGGCCAGTGTCCTGCAGAACCAAGCCATCCCTGTCCTGCTGTCCCTGATCTCAGTCCAATGCAAACCACTGTCGTATCAGTGGAGTTTCACATGTTGTCAAGGCAAGATGGATTGAAACGCCTACGTATCTGGGCTACAACAATCTTCAAAAGTAAGAGAGAGTAATATTTCATCATTAATCAAGAAGATCCACAAGATTACACAAGGCTTGCTGTCAGCAGCCAGCATTATGGTTTAAAACAGAACATACTCTCTGCACAATTTCTGTGCCTTAAGGAGACCATGGAGAAGCTCTCTAGCCACCCACAGCTCTAACTCTCACAGCATGCACCAAACTAGTTAACTTTAGAAATCCCAGCACATCATACCACTTTACCTCAGAGGCTCCACACCCAAAAGACTCCCAGGCTCCACAATCATCATAAATACTTGTAATGAGGAGCTTTTGCTGTATCTTTTGTTTACACAAACTTACTACCTCATTGTCAGAGCCTGCTCCTGCTTCCATTTGAATCAATGGGAGTTTTGCCATTCTCTCTAATGGAAGTAGCCCCTAGCATTGCATTACATTTGATAATGATGGATCCCTATTCCTTCCTTGCAAGAACAATAGTTTAACGACCATGCCAAGAAGTATGTATGTTCTTAGCTGTAAGCACCTGAACAGTCTTACTGGTTCCAGTGGAATTACATAAATTCTTGAAGTTAAATGCTCTTTTTGTTTGTTTTTATCTTGTCAACTGCTGGAAACCTCCTCTGTCAAGTAAACATGTTTTCCGTAGGTATACATTCAAATTTGGTATAATCTAGATACTATCAGCAAGCATATGGCTGATCTGCAAATTCATTCAATCAGTTTGCAGTACACCCAGGTTTATGGTTTTGGGCTTTTATGGTAGAAAAAGTAGAGCTAGTGGTGTTAATATAGAATATAATTCTGAATGGAAGTGCAATATATTGGGTCATCTACCAAATATAGGAAACATACGTTATTCAACACGGTGACTCACACAGTGAGTAATGTAGTCTAAAGGGTATATTCCCCCCTGTGAACAGACATAACTCTTAATAATGCTGATAATCCAATAAATCCCAAAGGACCTCATCTAGCTGAAATTATATGCAGCCTTGTGAACTGTGCAAACTGCGCAGGGCCACAGATGTTGGTTCCTCATCATTATCCCAGCCCAGCACACCTCTCCCCATCCCTACCTGCCCTTGAAGAACAGCAGTTCAGTGGCAAGCCATTGCAGAGCTGCCCATGATGAGACCCTATGCAGGAGTTCCCCTCATATGGCTGTACAGAGGGCTTGATGTCACTGGGTTTCTGTACTCCGACTCCATAATTCTCCTTGAGGCTGTGATGGCAGCTGGGATATAGACTACAAAGCCAGTTTGAAGATGATGTCTCTGCTTAAGAAATCTGGTCTGCTTGGTGTGGAGGACTTCTAGCTCCTTGCCATATTTGTGGAGGAGACATGTTTGTCATTGTCATTGCAGATGATGCTGGGTGACAAGGGGTGGCATCCTGGGACTATACCAGCCTCTTCAGACTTTGCTGGAGCTATATTATTGACTAAAGCTTCTCGCTGAGGAAAGCAAAATTGTATGTACCAGAGAGCACCAAACTTCATCAAGTTACTGATGGTCCTACCTGGAACTGGTCTGGGTGCATGCGAGAGGTACAATTTGTGGAACATGTTATAAGGTGGGCAATGACTTCTAGAAAGGGGAATATTTTCCCTTTGGAAATACAGAATAACTACAGCCCCAGGTCTGGAGCAGTAGAAAACTACAAGCCAAGTGTTCAGCCTCAGCTGATAGGTAGGAATCAAGGAAATGTTACCATGTTGACATTTGCGCTCTCCCTGTCCTATAGGATACGCTGGTGTAATTTTCTTTGGGGCCAGAAATGCTCAGGAACTATATCACTCCTGCAAAAAAACAAAAAGTGGGGTTGGTGTGATCTGGTTTTAGCCACATTTCCCAGCAAAAGAAAGCATGTGTTCATACTCCCACCATACACACACTTCCCTGGAGCTGCCTCTCAGTTTGATCTAAGTAACCTTTGAACCAACCTTGACAAAACAGTAAATGTATCCAAAAAGGCCTGCGAGTTCTGTGGAATTAGGTCTTTGAGTAGAGAGGGGAAAGGCTTATTAGTGCCTCAACTGTGGGCTTTTATGGAATATCTGGAAAGCTACAGGAGAGACACATGCTCACTGCATCCATATTGCTAAAAGAAGCCCATGAAGGGAGTTTAGCCTCTGGATATCTGCTCATGCACGCAGCTGATTTCTTTGTTCCTCCCTTACCTTTGCTTTAGATGGCCCCAACCAACTTTCTCCAATACAATGCCAAGCCCTGACTTGGGAAATAGCCAGGGGCAGTTCCTAGGAGGTGGCATGAATGAGCGATGCTAACTAGACTTGGTTCCTCTCAGTCTCTGAGTCCTTCAGCCCTATTCCGAAGGTGTTGAACCATCACTGACTATATGCTTTTTCCTGGGGCATGCAACATATATACTCAGTTTTATACTATAAAAACCCCATTATGTGAGCTGCATCGAAGTCTGACCTGTATTTTCAAACACTTAAAAAAAAATACACACAACACACCAAGATGAACACGTGTTTCTTAGGGATCCCATGGTATGTTGGCATGACAATTCTGCACCAGAAACAGCCAATGGTGTAGAGTTAGTCACTTTGTTTTACTTGTCCTTAGTATCAGGAATAGATCACTGTCTCCCTTTACTCATCAGTATAGACCTACACACCGAAATCCAGCCCTCATTAGTTCTGGGGTTTTTTTGTGGGAGTCATTGGTTTGTTTTGATTTTACAGAAGACTTCCATGTTACCTCAAGGAAGTCACTCCACTGGTGGAGAAACCTCTTGCCAATCTTGGACTATCAGAATTGTAGAAGCAGATGGACATTTTTGAGGTTTACTGTCTGTGGAAGGAGCTAGGATCTTCCTCCTGAATGCTGAAATTAAGCCAATGCTGAAGGAAACCCTCTGAACCCAAGAAGATGTGCCAAGAGCTGCTGGATGCCTTTCAGCTCAACTCTTTATTCAGAGTGAGCATCAGGTATTCCCAGGAGTCTCTGCCTCACACACAGTACAAATCATTTGATAAAATAAATGCAATGTTAGGCAATAATTGGACAGTTAATTAAAACTTTTTCCTGCCCGTGGTCTTCCCAACACTTAGATCATGTTGAGAAGCATTTGGAGCCTGTGACATGCTCCTGCTTGGAAGCCTCCACTGAACTGGTGATGCCGCTGGAGTGCCTCAGTGGGGATAGATGGCCAGCTCTGAGGATAACTTTCATTCTGGGTGTTTTGGGGATTAAAAATGCCATGCAAGATGCGTTCAGGTGTTTGTTTTCACTTCCCAAGGAGCTAAAAGATACATTCCGACATTACCCAGAATGTTGATTATGACCCCACAATTTTCAGTAATTGGGCCTCATTAATAAATTCCTCAAGTTTTCCCAAAGGCAGGAGAGATAAAACAAAAGCCACAAGGATCAGAGAAAGAAGGAACTATGAGGATTCCTGACCACATTGTTAATTCCACTTAATCAGATCAGAGAAGCTCTGTATTCAAAAGAAAACAACCATGACTCACAAAATACCCCTGCCAGCAGAGAATGGGATTCTCTCCATTTATAGTAATATTTTCCCCAATTTCTGTCCTTTCTTTTACTCCGTCTTTAAGCAGGGAAAAGGTCCCTCCCTCAGGGCACCCTGAGCAGCCTTTATGTTCCTGGGCCTTGGTGCAGGTTAAAAGAGCAGTTCTTCCAAGAAAAATCCAGCACAGGTCTCCCAGGTCTTCTGTGAGATCCATTCTGCAATATGAATGTGCCAGAGGGTTTTTTCACCAGATTCAGACTGAAAAAAGTTTGAAGCACTCTCAGAAGCATATTGAGGCAGATTCAAGATTTACTGCTGTTTAAAGAGGAAGCAGATGGTAACAAACTTCCAGAGACAGAGCAAGCCCTACTCCCTGCTCTAAACTGCTTGCCATGAAAGGTACACACATCAAACAAAGACAAGACAAATTACAGGGATAATAATTTAGGTCATAAGAAAAGTAGGGATTATGGAGGATGAGAAGGCAGGAGGTTTTGCCAGGAGAAGACAACTTTCTGAATGGGTGTGAAGGAGCACACTCTGCAGCTCTATATGGAGATCCCTAAGTGCTGGACAAGAAAGGCAGAATGAGATTAGAGAAAGGGAGCAGAAAGCTTTTGAGAAAAAAAGTAGGGAAGAAAATGTTTGGTGGGAGAAAGTTTTCACAAGACTTAGAAGATGTTTGAAGATTTGAGACCACAAGAGTCTGCAGGCAGCTGAAAAGCAAGAGAAGTCATGAAGTTATCAAAGACACTGCTCAGACTGCTCATAACCTCATATCTGCACTACTCCTTCCCCTTCCTTCTCTGTTTGAAAGATGGCGTGTGAAGGTACTGGATACTGCTGTGTTATGTGTGGCCTGAAGGGATGCCTGAAAATGCCTGGGTATAGCCTGATACCTGGGCATGTTTAGCTGATCAAGGGGGTGGCTGCATATCTGCAAGGGAAGCTTCTCGGTCCTCTTAGTGCTTCTGTTTGTGATTCATCTAGTAAACACATCACAAGGAGTCATTAGGGCAGCCTGCAAGGGGGAAAATCCTCCCTCAAAACATACACCATCTCTTCTGCAGCCAGCATGATTAAGGAAAATGTGCACTGTCATGGGCAAAAGGTTTTTTCTTTAGACACACCACTTCAGGTTTTTCAGCATAAAAATCTTCCTTGAAACGCGCAGTTTTGATGTCCTGACAAGCAGCAGGAGGGGAAATGAAAAGAGTTCCCATCACTGACCCCTATTTCTTTCTCTTTCCCACTTGCAGGCTTGCTCTCCTACTTGATATTTGGGAATCCTCTAGTATCAGTGTCTATGTACTTTATTTTATCTTTATGAGTGTCCCTGAATGCAATGGAAGAATAAACATTTTAGTTTTCACAGTCTTGTGGCTTTCCATGGGAGCTTAGCTGCATCCACTCTGTTTACAAAACAGAGCTGCGTCATCGCATTTGTTAATTTGATGATTCTTGGACTATCTGTATTTTTGGCTGCCAAGCTCCCAGTTAAATGTAGAGTTTGTTATGTTTTCATAGGCCCCAAGAGGAGTTTCTTGATCAAAGTTTTAGAGTCAAGCAGGATCGGCCAGTTCTGTAGTTTATAGAATTACCAAGTTGTCAACGATTGTAAACCACTGCTGGGAACTCTGTCACAGCAAGGAGCCAGTGCTGCGTGTCCCCTCCTGAACCCACACCAGCCTCCTGGAGCTTCCACTATGGCATAGGAAGTGCCAACAGGCTGAAGTCCTTACTATTACACAGGTGTGTCTGTGCTGGAATCAGAAGATCCATGCTTGTGGTTGGGGTGGAAGACCCTCTTCCCAATCTTCATCATGAGAGACAGAATCTTGGAGGAGGGGTGATGATAATACAGACCTACATCTCAAAAAATCTGGGAGTGTTGAATTAAGATAATATAAATTTCAACTCTGAGTAAGCAGGAAATATCTAGGCAGGACATACAACACCTCCAAGTGGTGGGGCACCAGGGGATGGCTGCACTGGCATGGGGAGGAAGATGTGCTGGCTTGTGGTGGGGGAAGAGTGGGTGGACAATGGATATAGCTGGGAAAACTCGGCTGAAGATGCAGGAAGATAGTATTTGGCTCAGTGCTCAGCTATGCCGAGGAAAACAAAGGAGTGTTTCCCTCCAACTGCCATTTATACCCCTATAAGCAAGGACAAGCAAGCAGTCTTGTATGAACTGTGGCTTCTAGAGTGTTAACAGCTTACAGAGGAGTTAAGATGAAAATTATGGTAGTGGATATATGTTGCAAGATGTGGTGAGGGCAGGACTGATGAGAGGGAGAGAGCTGTGTCTTACCATTGTGTGGGAGATACTGTGACCAACAAGAATGGAGCTGTGGAGGGTTTGTGGTTAAAAACCCTACTTTCAGCTTCTTCTGCTCTGCCAGCAGCTGTACCCCATAAATATAATTTGTTTCAGTCCTGTAAAGTAGAAAACAAAACTAGAAGATGTCTGCAGAATTTCAGCAGGTCCTTTACCTACTATTAAGCACAAAAACATGCCACCTGCAGAACCTGGAAGAAATGACAGCTGTCTAAACGCATATTAAGGAAAAAATTGCTTCTTCTTTTACTCACTACGAAATTTACTGGCAAAGATATGTATTAATGCAGTGCCAAGATTGCACACTTCAAAGTACTGAGCTCAGCAAAACTTAAAACTTCTGAAAACCAGAACACATGCTTGGCATCTTAGCTCTGTCCCCTTTGAGCAATGCCCCAGCTTGCCCATTGCACACATTCTGCCTTTGCACCATTGCTGAGCACCTGGGTCATGACCATGGGAGGCAAAAAGAGGAGAGGGTGCCTTGATAGGAGCTACTGACACACCGGTCCTCAAGGAGTGCACTTGCTTCCCAGGAACAACATCAGACCTACTGCATTTTATAACCCATCTCTCCTTATGAAAACAAAGCAACACAAAAAACCCCCACCAAAAACCCCCAAAAAACTCCAAAAAGCTATCCAACACCATACTCTCAGTTAAATGTCTGTAACTCACAGATTTCTGTCATATCCCATCTTGCTTTTGATTCTTTCCATGACAAGAAAACCTTAGTATATCATAAAGTAGTAAAACGATGTTGTTACAGTTTTATCTTTTCCCTTTAATCCCCTCATTGGTAGAAACCTAGAGTAAGACTTGGTTCCTTCACTCAGATCTGTACAGCTACTCCACAATCATGGCTGCTTCTCAGGGCACCCCTAACACATCACCAGCACTTACTCTGTAAGACCTTTGCTTCCTCCCTGCTTTCCTCCTAAAGAAAGCTTTTAAAAGACTGAGAACACAGAAAAGAAAGAGAGACTAGCTTTAGACTATGAACTGGACATTATGTTAGTGTACACACATATGCCAGAAGCAGAGAAGGATCAGGGTAGAACTCCTATGCCTTGACTCGTGTGAATAATCCCCCTGAAGTGGGTGCAGTTGATACCTGCATTAAGGCATATCCACATGAAATGGGGTTTCAACAGATTTTGAGGGCTAAATATTTAGACTCAAACTGATGGTGAGGTAGTACATGGCCTAGAAAGAGTGCCTGAAGATATGGTGGGGAAGGGAAAATACCTGATGGTATCTCCTGTGTGCAAATGGAGTCCCTCAGTGTGGGAAGCCTCACACATGACCTAAGTCCAGACCTGCACTAATCACATCAAATGAGAGGCAAAAATGGGGACACAAACAGTGAAACCAGAGCAAAGTATGCAGTTTACCTTGAGAAAGAGTGATTAGAGGAGTACTGTTCTCCACAAGCTCCAACATGTCTGTCATCTACTCCTGCCATGCAAGATTCAGTGTTTGCTTGCACTCTTCCCTGGGCAGCACAGCTGGGGGCTCTTTGCCATCTGGGCCTCTTCCGTAAGCCACAGAGGAAGCTATTTCAGAAAGGAGCAAGAGGGGAATGCAGGAAGAAACTGGATTTCCTTCATTCTAAGCAAACCTGACAACCCAGGCTGAGCCAGCCTTGAGCGTGTGACACAGCCTGTCAGCCCTCCTGATAACAGCCCTCACCAGCAAGCAGTGAGACAGCGGTGCCATTGAGCAGCCCTGAGAGTGCCGTTAGCTGCCCAGCTCTTCTGTCCTTTCCTGTGAATACATTATTGATGGCGATCACAGAGACGAGGAGCTTGCAGCCTGCCTCGTGCATGGAGGCACTAGCTGCAGCTTTCCTGGGATGTTACTGCTGGCACCAGCCATACTCGCAGTGTTACAGGAGGGAGTGGGGGAGAGGGGAGGGGCTTTTGGACCAGCCTTGTACTGTGTTGCCCTTAGAGCTGAATTTTCCCTTTGGATTTCAAATTGCAACTCTAGGCTTCCCAGGTACTCAGGCATTGGCCAACTTCCTGTGGGTAAAGCTGTCACCTGCAGTGTGCAATGTCATCCCACATGGTGGAGAGGCTATCCATCTGCCTTGTTCACCATGCCTGGCAGGAAAGGGGGGCTGACAGTGGGCCTCGTGTGGGCTGCTGCCGTCCTGCCCAGGTTGTAGGTATGTGTATCCAAGGTGGCCCTGGGAGGCAAAATGGGACAGAGCAGACAAACCATGAACAGCGGTCATGGAAGGACCTCGAGAGTAGAAGCATTGCTTCAGTGGATCCACACCTGAGTCTTTAAGATGATGGAGAAAACCTGGCTTTTCTAGGGAACAGGAGAGGACAGTGTAGACTTTGCTGCAGCCCAGGAATTCACTGAAAATTGCTGCAGCTGAAGTGGGGCTTGACTTTCTCAGCAAAGAGTGGAGATGTGTTTTAATCTATCCCAGGTCTGAGTTCTCTCATTTAAAGACCATCTTCCTTTGGTTTAAAATGTGATGTTCTGATAAAGTTAACCCAAGCAACTGGAAACCTGTAGTAGCTTTTGGCATGTTCAACAGTGTGACAACCATACCTCAAGCTCTGGCCAGTGCAGTGTCCGTTGTATCTTGCACTCTTCCACCTTTAGCACTGCCCAGACCAAGATGTTGTTGAGATCTTTGGTTTCAGACAAAACCAGCAGCAGAGGAACAACCAGGGAATAATTCAGCTCCTGATTTGTTCCATCATGAAGCAATGTGTCCTTACTGCACATTGCTATGGTCTGGCATGACAGTGTACCCTTATGCTTTCGAGAAAAGGCCATTCTTCCCAAATTCCAATAAACAGCCTATAGAATAAGGAAAAAATAAAAAAAATACTAAATCATGTTTGTAATTCTTTTACCACAATACAAAAGTGCAAGTTATGCATAACCAGCAATTTCTCCCCTTCATCTATTTATTTGTTATTAGAAAAAAAACAAAAACGATTGGTATTTAAGTAGGAGATAACCAGAGTAACAATAACTACCACACAGAAATTTGTTCTCATTTAGGCCAAGATTACCAATACATTATCTAGGAAACGACACAAAATCCATAGTAAATTACATGAAGAATCAGTTAAAATGCAGAAGTCAAAGAACTGAAGTGTCCCCAAAGTACAGGATTAGCACCATATTTATTTGACAAATTTAGTGGTTGCTTTAATCTGCAAGTTCTTGGTGTATGCCTGCCTCTTAAAAAATGCTCAGGGCTGCTGTGCCTTAAAATGAGAGGTGGCAGTGAAAAGTGGTGGAAAAACAGTGGAAATATTGTCCAGGTCAGAAGACGGACAGTTTCTAAATCAAGTTCCTGCTTTATCTGCAGGGATTATGTCTCTTCTCAAATGTTAAATACATTTTCTGGCCCCTGGTTTTGCAGGGAGGAGAGCAAGCTAGTCAGGTCTGCAGAGATGCAGTTCTCAGGCTCAGTTCTTTCCCACCAGAGGCAGGTATGTGCTACACCCATCCCGTAATTAGCGCCTGCTCTGGGCCTCTTGTGGAGGAGGGTTGTAGTTTGCCAGCATATTTGAAGCAGCTCACCATGTCATTTAGAGTGCTCCCATGGAAGCATTCTGTCTTGTTAAAACATCCAAAATCAAATATCTGCCTGCCAAGTAGAGGATCAGCCCAGCTAGAGATGAAAAATGCCTTAGATCAGAGAGTCTATCCCCATGCTAAGGTAGGACATAGTTCTCAACAGACTCATATATCTCTGTTATGCTTCTTGATTTCTCTGCAGGATGCATGCCAAAGGCTTTTATCTTCAATCCAGAGGAGGATCTACACAAGAGAAATTCCAAAACAACATCAGGGAAGAGTACACTTTTTTCCTTCCCTCTATTGTTATTTCCTCACATTAAACAATTAATTGACTTTAATTGTGCTCGCCTCAGGTGAAGAAGCCTGGCAAATTTGAAGACCATTTTCATTATTAGTTAGGTGAGTTTACTTGCCAAGCATACTTTCCCAAGTTCTCTGAAAATGCTACCCATCAGTCACTAACAAAGGCCCCATTCACACAAGAGCTATCAAATGGGTTTGCAACATGGTTCAGAACTGGCCCAGGGTGAGAGCTTTTAGAACCTCTCCTCTGTCTGCTGCTATGGCATTCAAGGTCATCTACCACCAGTAGGGCGCTTAAGCCTCAGTAAGGGGAGAGCTCGCCTAAAGGAAGACTTCAGTGGAATTGTGATGCCTTGGAACAAAATTGTAATTGTCCCTGTTCTTAAATACAGTGTCTTGATTGGCTGAACACTCCCAAGGTATACCAAACTCTGTCTCTTCAGGTGTCCAGATCTGATGCACACCAAGCAGTCCCTTCTGTGTGCAGCCAGTAGCTGCTCCTTCTCTACTTTAATAGCTCCCAAAATAGGAGACATAGGTTCAGCTCCATCTTCAGCCCAAGCACGTTTACTCTCTGTTTCTCATTAGCACAGGGAGTGCCCCAAGCACCAGAGCATGGAGGGCAGGAAGACATTGTTCTACCTTCTACCTGAAGCTGGATTTAAGAGCTGAAAATAAGATTAAGTCTGAGAATTTTATAGAAGAGAAAGGGTGAATCTGTAGTGGTTAGGAGATAAAGCTTAAATAAGGCTTTTCAGGGTGAAAGAGGAATTCAGCCTGGGTCTGAGTGCTGCTACCTCAGCTGCAGAGATGAGCCCTTTAACAGGAAAAGTCCTCAATTTGTCCTCTGAAGGACAGAGTGCTTGCCAGGTAGCCACGAGGTTCATCTGGAAATTACCTCAGAGGCATGGAGCAGGCATGTGGAAAAGTGACACAGAGGCACACCAGAACCTCTGCTCTTCCTCAGTGATGGGTGGATGTGCTCAGAGAAGCTGTTTGAAGTTGAGTGCAGGTTAACTTGTTGGTAACCTGTGCCAGAGCAAAACCTTTGCCTCACTTTTTGATTGTTACGGTCCAAGGAGCAATTGGGGCTGAAGTGCTTGGATACGTGTCTGTAGCTGGCACAGTCCTGCACAGACAAGTGCTGGAGCAGCCTAGCAGAGGTGATGTGGCTGCCAAGTAATGTCCTGGTAGGGCCTGGGAGTGCAGGCAAAGAAGAGCTGGAGGGAGGAAGATAGCTAAACCCTCACAAGGTGGTGAAATCTATCTTTCACTTTGCACAAGTGTGAAAGTAAAGCTGCCTGAAAACTTGACACTGAAGTGCTGTTTGTGCCATCTTCTCTCTGTTACCTGAGGGTAAAAGATCTGCTTTGCACTTCAGGAGTGCTGAAGAGCATATAGGACTGCTCCCAGGGCCCCAAGCAGCTTGCTTGTGAGAAGTCTGAGCTAAACAAACCTGTCTGGAAACAAGGATAACCAGGAATGCAGAAACTGACACAATGGCATTAAGCCTTCATTGACTCTGTGCTCAGTCACAGCAATCTCCGCAACACACCACCCAGGAATCCTGCACATCCCATATTATCTTGTATTGCCACAAACAGGAGGGTTCCAGCCATGAGCCTTCATAACAAGGGTAAGTATTTTTAATTAAACACTGCTGAAAGGAATTTTGCTGAGATTTCCTATGAAAACCAGTTGGAACTTTTGGTGTTTTCTGCCCCAGGAAAGTTCAGTTTGACTGTTTGGAGAGTGTGGACTGTACAGTCTGGTCCATCTGTGCCCTCCTCCCATAATGCACACTGCATCTTAAAACCCACAATATATCCTTTTTTTTCTGAATATAATGCATGGGACAATGTGAGATGGAGCTGCTGGTGGAAGAGGTCATGAAGTTCCACTGCAAAAGCATTTTGAAAGGGAATCCTATTAAAAAAAATAGCCTGTGACACAGCTGTGGAGAAAGATCCTGCACTCAGTCAACGTCTTGGCATGGAGTTACCAGGGAGTATGGGACTGGACACAAGCAGAGACTGGGGTTTTCTTGGCATTGGCCACAATGAGTGTGGTTGTCCAAAAAAAGCTTGTGGGGGAGGCTGAAGGGATAGAAGAAGACAGACATGTTAAATGGAAGTGTGTTCCTACATAATGAGGTATTGTAGCATATGTGAAAAAAAAAAGGGGGGGAGGGGAAGTCCAAGGCAGTGAAAGGATTTCCCCAGCAAGAGGGTTGAGCAAAACATAGTTTTGGCTTACCATTATGGGCTATTGTGTCTTTGTAGGCATGGGGTTTTTACACTGGACCAGCCTTTGTGTCAGATCTGCAATGTTTGAGTTCCTACAGTTGCCTCTCATCCGTGAATCAGCTTTGGTTTGTTTCTGCCTATGCAGCTGCTATTTTTTATTTAGTCTAATTTTAGCATATGTACCAGCAGCTGCAAATGTAAATGGTCCCATTTGGTATCCAGCACATCTGAATGGAGAAGTGGCCCACGTGAGGTATGTTGGGTTCCCCCTCTCTGCATAACTTAAAAAATAAACAAGTAACAAACAGTTTCTCCAAAGTATGATATAATAAATTATATTGCAAAAACTTATGTTGTTTTTTTTTTATAAATTCTGGACACAAATTGTAAAGTTCACACATAAATATTTCCTTGCGGAATTGGAAAACAAAAAACTTTGTCCCTGAGTTGCAACACTAGACCTGGAGACTGAAGCTTACTGGAAGCACAGAAGCGGAGTAGAGAAGCAGACTTCCTGCAATGAGCGGTATTTTCACATAACAGTGTTTGTTTCTGGGGAAAGGAAATAAACTATCTAGGAGGAAAAAATGGACAATCAAAAAAAATTCAGCTGGAGATTATAATACACTGATGAAAAATATTAAATTTGTATCAGCAAGCACTGGTCTGCCAGGCTCAAGGCTACTTTTAGGAAAAGCACTGAACTGTCTGGGGGAGTTGATATATCACTAGAATTTTGATGCATTTTGATACATTTTGAAATATATGATTTGTTTTCACTGCTGGATCTCCTGCTGCCCTGCTGGCAGCTGCTCCCAGCACCTGCCTCCAGCATCTGCCTCCTCCTGCAGCCCCAGCACCCACCTTGCATGCAAAGACCAGCACAAGTTTGGCTCCTGTCTGTGTCATATGTGGTTCATGGCCTGCCAAGGCTTCACACACATCGGTTGAGTGCTACACCACAACCAAGCCAAGAAAGTTGAGACTAGAAGCTTGCATCCATTCTTCAATCCCTCTACTTCCACCAGAAAGGGGAAAGCAGTTATATTCCCCATGTTGATACAGCAGGTTGGTCTTTCCCAGGCATGCTCTTTGCTGCTCCATGCACATTAAGAAAGATATTCAGAGGTGAGTATTGTTTTTTCTCAGCCAAACTCGGATGTTTTACTTGCTGAACAAGGTCTCTGACTTCTTTCAACAGAACAAAATGAGCAATGTAGGCTCATAGTCTCAAGATTATACAACAAAAGGCTTAACGTTTGCTTGTTCAGAGACGTACTTTGAAGTCGTGTCTTTTCCCATATATTTCCATTTTCTAGCCAGGAACTAGTCAGTGTGGGATGGCTATAAAGATCCTTATATCAGCCCTATCCTGCCTTGGTGGTGTTCTCCCCATCCTATTATGGTAGTGTGTATCAAAAGAGAGATGAAATTGGTTTCTGATCATTTTTATCCATCCGCCATGAGACACCAATGACAAAATGACAAAATAGTTGTTATTTGAGTAGAAGGGGAATTCAGTACTGCCTGAGCATTGGGTTGAATAACTTGTTCAGTCATCACTTTCGGTAGTCTTGCTGCCTGCCTCTTTGTTTTCAATCCTGAACATGCTATACGCTCCACTTACTTCTTCAAAATGTACCTGTTGCCAGGAGTAAGTCAAATCAGCTTTGGGGATCCTCATGCACTCAAACAGTGGGCTGACTTTTTCATGTAGCAGTTTTCCTTTTTGATTCAAGTTTCAACATCCTTAAAGGGTTGTCAATACTCATCAATAACAGAACCACCGCACTGAAAACAGGGTAAGTATGTCTCTGAAAATCAGCACAACAGAATCGGGCCTTCAGATGTAAATTCTTCAGCTCTGCCACCTTGTCTTGCACATCATACTATTTGTACAATGGAAATACTAACCAGAAAAAGAATTCTATAACCAAAATAATTTTAAATCAGTGAGAAGAGGCAATGCAGGTCACTAGCAGTAGTGCACTGCCCACTTTGTTGTCATCACCATAAAATTCTGACATAAATAAATATTGATATAAAACCTCCTTGTCACAGCAGCCACAGGCCAGCTACAGCTTCTAGCCTCATGCTACCAGAGTGCCCAAGGGCAGCTGAGAAGCAGCAACACCTGCACACATTGTAGGGAACAGGCACATTTCCATCTTTGACCCTCTGGCAGGGGTGCTGCAGCAGGGACAGAGGAGCCTGCGGGGCATGTTTATACTGTCTGCTGACTCAGACACCCACTTGAGCTGTAGCACCTCCATGGAAGAGTTTCCTTTCACAGATGTGGGTTTATTTCAAAAACATAAATGCCTCATGCTACTACTTATAGCACAGTAAATAAAATACAAAGCACTGGGACTTCATGTCTGAATTGGCTTGGTCAGTAGTCAAGAGATGACATCCCTTGCTTTGGATGAGTCTCTGGTTTGACTCTCAGATCTATTTTTCCATTTTTGTCTCAGTTTCCTGTGTTCATCACAGAATCACAGAATCACAGAATCCTAGGGGTTGGAAGGGACCTCGAAAGATCATCTAGTCCAACTCCCCTGCCAGAGCAGGGTCACCTAGAGTACATCACACAGGAACACATCCAGGCAGGTTTTGAATGTCTCCAGTGAAGGAGACTCCACAACCTCTCTGGGCAGCCTGTTCCAGTGCTCTGTCACTCTCACAGCGAAAAAGTTTCTCCTGATATTCACATGGAACCTCCTATGCTCCAGTTTGCATCCATTGCCCCTTGTCCTATCATTAGTCATTACTGTAAAAAGCTTGGCTCCATCATCCTGACACTCACCCTT
>VZRW01006164.1:32204-55048 GCA_013398125.1 Aegotheles bennettii | reverse complement strand
CCCTTTCTAATGCACCCCAGGATGCCATTGGCCTTCTTGGCCACAAGGGCACATTGCTGGCTCATGGTCATCCTCCTGTCCACCAGGACCCCCAGGTCCCTTTCTCCTACACTGCTCTCCAGCAGGTCAGCCCCCAGCCTGTACTGGTGCATGGTGTTGTTCTTCCCCAGATGCAAAACTCTGCACTTGCCCTTGTTGAATTTCATTCAGTTTCTCCCCACCCAACTCTCCAGCCTATCAAGGTCTCTTTGAATGGCAGCACAACCTTCTGGTGTGTCAGCCACTCCTCCCAGTTTAGTGTCATCAGCAAACTTGCTGAGTGTACATTCTGTACCCTCATCCAGGTCATTGATGAAGACATTGAACAACACCGGTCCCAGTACCGACCCCTGAGGCACTCCACTAGTCACAGACCTCCAACTAGATTCTGTCCCATTGACTACAACTCTCCGACTTCTTCCCTTCAACCAGTTCTTTCTCCACCCCACTACCTGATCACCAAGCCCATACTTTATCAGCTTATCTACGAGGATAAGCTTGTTATCTACGAGGATCATGCTTGTTTTCCACCTGAAATTTCATTTTAAATATAGCCACCTGAAATGTATGGTCATTCTAGTTAGAATTACTAGCGGTTTCTTGTCTTCAGACCTTGAAAAAGTTACATTATTTCAGGCCTGACCACTGCTGCATGTTTACACATAAAGATTTTTTAAATATGAATTGTTACAAGCATTTGTCATTAGAGAGATGCAATATCTGTGTGTATCTAATTTTGTTCTGTGAATATTTACATGGTTATAAACAATGAGTGCAGTTTGGGGTGGCAGGATCATCACTCACTACCATTTCACATTTTTTAATGTTTCTTGGCTCACGGCAAAAACAGTTATACTGAAAATACATATCAAAAAACACCACATTTGTTATATATCATTCTCTCAGTCAAGCAGAAACACAGAACACGCTGGATACTGAACGGCTTATAGGACTGATAGCAAATAGTTAATAATAACAGCTTGTTATTCAGCTGTACATCAACATTGACTCCATATGCTGTCAAGCAACCACCTAAAAATGATTTCTTATATAAAAATCAGATCATTAACAAACAGGGAAAAGTTCTCAAAATGACACTATGAAATATTAACAAAAAAGTAATTTTAATAATTCCATGATAACATAATAAATGAGAAAAAGTTGAATCAATCTACTTTTCCAATGTGAAGTGCTATTTATATAATTAGCTATTTTTCCTTACTGATTGAAAATTTAATACAATTGCAATAAAATACAATGGAGAAAACCACTAAATGTCCACAGAGATAGATATGCTACTCTGTATGCCTCCATCAGCTTACTTGAAAACAGGGACAGAGAAATAAATGTGAAAAAAAATCAAGATCAATAGTTTGTTAGTTTCTATATCCCTTTTATCAGATGTATAATTCTATTAGCTAAATTGCTAGTGAGTCTTTCTCAGCCTTTGTTGAGAGCAGCAGCCCCTTTCTGAGGCCCCTGACCCACTGGCTGCCAGCCCTGCTCCGCCCGAGAGCGATGTGAGCTCTGGAGAGGAGACCCGTCAAGTCTGAAATCACTTCTGACGGCAAAGTCAGCTCTTGCTTAGGCTAAAAATCTACATCCCCCCACCCCCAGTAATGTAAAATTTCCCCTTCTCAATTTGGAGAGCAGCTGCCCCCATCACTTCCATGTCTCCTGGTGCTGCAGGGACCATCGTGCCCAGACGCTGATCTCCCAACCCAGACTGCTCACTACCCAGGCTGCATTTTAGTCTCATGCATCACCTGAAGCCCAAACTTCAGACTAGTCAGGCTCAGCCAGATGGCAGGCTAGTAGCTCCGCAGCTCTCACAACTGGGCTGAAAGGCCTTAGGAGTTGATTTGAAGACTGATGGACCTCAGCAAAACTCTGTCATCTTTTTTGTTTCCTCATCATCTTCTTCATCTTTGCTGATAGATCTCCCACAAGGGTGGGATCTGAGGGCAATGCCTTTCCCTGCCAGCACAGGGGATTTGTCTGGCAGCAGCAGGGATGGGGCTCAGTGCCTCATCTCTCCTGTAGGATTCATCCTTCCCTTTTGCACCTCCCCAGAAACTCAAAGGACAAAGTATGCTCACGGGTGTTGGCCTGGCTGGAGCCCCATGGCCCACCCCATGTCACCCATCACCTGCACCACACTGTTTGGACATACCCACATCATCGCAGTGGGGGCAATCAAAACTGCATTCACTACATTCAACTGTATCCTCCCTGCCTCAGTTTCTTCCCCTGTTTAAAATTATGTTACTACCTCTCACAATGGGCCATTGTGATTAATGAGTGAACGTCTCTGACATGTTTTGCAAAGGAAAGGTGCTGCATGCTCTCAGTGCTGAGTATATTAATTTAGAACAAAGCTGCTGTAAGAACACAGAACTTGTGTCATGTACAGTAGACATTTCTGGCATAGCTTTTATCGAGGTTAATATAATATTCATAACACTACTAAAGGACTATTTGTTGGACAAAAGGATTTTGCTACTGGCATTTATCTATAGAAAAGTTTTTCTGTTTTATGCCCACATACTAGCATATAATTATAGTAATAAAGTCTAGTCCCTTGCTTGAAGTGACTGCTGCCAGTATTATGAAATCATGGCAATGGTTGTAAAAATAAAAGAGGTCATAACCCCTCCACACACACACACACCCACTCTGTAGCTGATATCAAATAGCTTTGGTGGGAAAATGCAGACCTTTAAACTTTCTCTACCAAACTCAATGCATTCTGTATTTAACTTATCCTCTAAAACAGTTTGTGTTATAGGAATTTGAAAACTGCATATAACCATGGAAAAAGTCTGTACTTAATTAGCTACTGAATTCAGCTCAATTTAGGCAAAATAACAACCATTTCTTTGTGCTAACTATTTTTAATGATATGCATTAATGCATCAGCCTGTCCTTATGCCAAGGCTATTTGAGCATCAGCTCCTGCTTCACTGCTCTAGTTTTGGCAAAGAGAATCATCAGGAAATGTCTGCATGGAGATGCTTTTTCATGTCTACCGGGGCAAGAACGTTTCTTTCTCAGGAACAATGCCAATTATCTTAGAATTGCAGTGACATCAAGCACAATTCGTTATAAGCTCCCAGGTGTCTCCTGGGAAAGCAGTGCAGGGAGCTGGAGGAAACGCAAGAGCAGGTGGGAAAGGCTGCTGCCTGCATATTTTGCAGACACTTTTCTAGTGACTTCTGCAGCAAATACCCCTTTTACCCCATTTAAGCAGCGAAAAAAGGTGTTAGGGACTTAGTTAGTCATGCAAGAAGGAAAAGCAGAGTGGACACAACTTGAGCCCCTGTGCATCACAGCGAAATGTAGAAGGCAGTACCTGTGTGCAGCACTCAGGATGGAGCAAAACTGGATCTGACTGCATCTCCAGATGCAAATCTGTACATAGGGCTTTGTGGTGCCTCCCTTCTGGGGTGCCTATACAGAGTCCCTGGTTTCACAAAGTATTTGATCTGCCCTGTGAAGGAGCTTGAACTTCCTCAGGTGTTCAGAACAAATCTCCCAAAATCATGTCCTGCATATAAGTCTTGCTGGAGCACCTGATGACACTTGTTACTCTCAAAAAATTACAACTTCAGATTTGGCTCTGGCCAAAAGAAAACAGAGTTGAAGGTGCCATCAGAGAGTAAGAAGAGAAATTAGAAATAAATCAAACAAGTGCAAAATTGCTGCATTTGACAGCCTTTTCCTGTTCCTAAACTCTTCATAGTCTGAAGAGTGTTAGAAACATAGAGTGGAGACAGTTGAAAAGTACAATTCCCAGCACTGTTCTGAGTGAGTTGTCTTGTTTTGTTTTCTTAACTGAGGCCTTTGGAGCCAGTGGGAAAAGAAAAACAACAACAAAACTCTTAGCCATTCACTCTTCTTTACTGGAAGTAAAAAGTAAAAAAAAATAAGCAGTGTAGAGGGAAAGAAAGGTATCAGGAGTAATTTACAGGTTGCCAAAATGAGCAAAGTTGCTCAAAAAGAGTGATATAGGAGAATGCCAAGAACAATATAAAACTCACTTGAATGAAAACTGGAGACTTCTTACACTTTGCCTCCTGCTCTTATGTTTCATTCAGGAAGAGTACAGTTCGGAAAATGAGTACAAGTCAGACACAAACAGGTTAAGCTTAGAGAACAAAGCAGTAAAGCCAAAAATATGGTGGCAGATCCTGCTCTTGTTTATTCTGGGGTAAATCTTGAATTGTCCCATTGGGACAGCTCTGGGTTTGCTTCAACACAACTGAAAGCAGAATGTGGCCCTTGCACAATATGTGCAGATGTTCCTTTCTTCTGTGATGAAAATGTAAGAGATTCAAAGAGAGATCTCGGACTGATGAAATTCACAGCCTCCACCCATTCCCCATGTAGCTGTACTCAATTCAGCTGAGTTACACCAGAGACAACTAGACTTTTGGCTCATGGAATACTTTTTTTTCAATGTTTTACATTGCAAGCCTACTATAGAAGTTTGTTTGTGCTTGCAATTTAGCAAATCAAAGGCATCACAGTGCTTTTGCAAAGAGACCACAACTTTTCTTTATTTCTTGCCTTATCTGCAGTCTGCGGAGGCTACAAACAACCTGCAGAAGGAAATATTCCCCTTGTCCCTCTTGGGCATCATGCCAGCAGCAAATATCAGCAGGCAGAGAGGTAATTATTCATAATATGTTGCTGAACTGCCTGGTGCAGGTGCATATCTTTTACCTCAGCTGTCTCTCACACTGTCTCTGACCGAATGATCTCATTTTGCACAGACTCTCTGCCCTCTGTAAAGAAGTCTAGAGATATAGAAGGGATCCATCATTTTACACTCCCATGCCAGATTCTAGCGGTGTACAGGCAGGTGCTCAGACATGCTGGAGATCCAGAAAATCAGGGTAATTACAAAAGAAGATCTTTGGTGGGTTTGACTTACAGCACTTCCATGGATTTGCTCATGCTTATGGCAGGAGCCAAATACTGCCCAAATGAAAAAATGCACAGGATCATTCGGGAAGAGCAAAGGTGGGGTGGTGGGAGGGAGGGAGGAGTTGGGGGGGGAGTAATTGTGTAACACACTGCCATTTTCTTTCCCCAGAAAATGCTCCACATTGTGAGGCTGAGGGGGCCATGGGTAAGGAATAAAGATGTCCTGTCCTGCCTGGCAGTGCAGATAACTGCCTTCTCTATCTTGCAGTTAAATGCCAGGGCCTGCCAGACTCTGCCTGGGGTCAGCTGGACCTGCCCACCACTTGGAAATTTTCCACTGTTGTGGGACTGGCTGGGAAGATGGCATAACTCGGGTGGCTGTATGACACTCTCAATTGGCCCTTACCTTCTTCCTCCAACAATATCCCATTGACTGTTCCTAGCAGATAAGTCAGATCTGACATACGAGTTGCAATTTTGTCTGGAGAGCAGAGGATTCTTCACTGCCATCTCCAAAAGAAGATGAGCTATGGGTGCCTTGTGCCCCATTAGTCCTGCTGCAGAAAAGGAGGATTTACTCATCACGGCCAGGGAGCCACTTTCCCTCTGTCTCTACCTTCACTCAAATCGCACAACTGCTAGCAACATGCTGGTAAAGTCCCATTTGCTCTCTCATCTGTTTTAGCCATACAAATTGCTCTATATTTGGTCATCTGCTATTGCAGTTGTAGGGCCTGATCTTGTCATATCTGGGGTATTTTTTAGCTCTCAAAATGCCTTTGCATTCTACAGGCACACCCACAACTGGTCATGCTGCCCACAGGTGTGGACAAGAGAAAACAAAATGCATGGTGGGGCTGTAGCCATAAGGTTCAGCCCTGCTCACATGGAAGTCCACAACAGACATACTCCCTTCACTGGACACCAGTGCAGGCTGCTTCCATTTCTCACAACATAAGATATATTCCACAAATACTTAACTTCAGCAATCCAGGACATTTTTTAAATGAATAATAACTGGTCAAAAATAAAGCATGGTCGTGCATCAGAGAAATAATTTACCTTTTTTCTGCTGCTGAAACAAGAGTCTTTACAGGCTCTCTGGTGGCTCCTTTTCTGGAGCACCATGATGTCCCCTCCTGAGGCTGAGAGAGTGGTTTGCCATGGTGGACCTGAGCTCTAGCATGGTCACTTTGCCATCTGTAATCTGGACTCCTGGGAGAAGTAGAGCAGGCAGTGGGGCTCCCCACAAGATTTCCCCCTCCCACACCAAACCATGCCAGGAGACAGAGGCATCAACAGACCAGTGGGATCAGGGGGCCAGGGAGAGCCTGGAGAGGCAGCTGTGGACTTGGGATACTATCGCAATTCACCTCTCACACATGTTCCTTGCTCATGGAGAACCTTCTCTCAGCTGATGAGCTTGGCCATGGTAAACTGGGCATCAAATGAGAGGCCCGGCTAGAAACGGCATTTCTGCATTCAGCATCTCTGTCTTAACCTCCCACTCCACCCTCCCAGGGCAGTGGCCTTACAGAAGCCCAACATGGCTTGGCAAGCCCAATGACATCTGGGACTGCTGTTCTGAGACTCACCCTTTGGGGTAAATTCACTTAAATCAACACCTATCTGAGCATATTTCAGCTCCTGTCTGCTTTACCTCTGCAGGACCGAAAATCCTCAGGACAAGCACCCTTTCTGGTTGCCTTCTTGCACGATGCCCACCACAAAAGGACTAAGTCTACGGAGGTTTCCCTAACACACTTGAGCAGATTGACAGAGAGAGCTCCCCAAGCAAGCACATAGCCAGCTGAAATAAATCCTCCATGTCATTGCTACACACCTTTTTGGCTGCCTAATCAGGATACAGCAGCAGCAAAGTCAGAATTATTTAGTACCTTTTGCCTGTCATGAAAGACACAGAGAAATACCCAGATATGCAGGGAGAAAGAGGTTGCCTTTGGGCACAGACTTTAAATACACAACAATGAGACACAGGAGGGGGGATGACACATGACATTGCCTCTGGCCAAATCTATTTCTAGGAGAAGTGTTCAGCAAAACAACCATCACCACCACAGACCTCTCTGGGTCCTCACAGGAGATGATTCCTCTGATTATCTTTTTAAGTTAAAAATCAGGAAAAAAAATGTTTGGATCAATTCTTGCTAGCAACTGAAAAGAAAGTTTTGTACTGCCCTATATGGTAAAAGTGCAGCTCACATTCAGTGGGAAAATGTGGATTTTATTTTCTTCGGTTACAGTGGTTAATACCATCAGCTCATTTTAATAATGCTTTTTTATAAACCCTCTCTGATCCAGATGTGGTATGTTATTGTGCTCTTCTCGGGGATGCTGGGCATTTAGTCTGCATTTACAATGCATTAATGATGCTCACATTAAAAGAAGGGATCAAAAATCTATGGTCCAATAATTATTTCTAACATTTCCCAGCATCTTTTTCAAAACGCCTAAATTTGCTTTATCTCTACAGGATAAGACTTGTCTGCATACCAGGTTTGAAAAACGATAAAAGATCCTGGCTTGACCTGAGGTTGACCTTTCTGTACACAAGCTCCGCTATTGTAGAGGAACCGAAAGCAGCAGTGCTTAGCAAAACCAAACCAAACAAGCCCTGAGAAGCAGGCGGAGGGACTGAAGCGGTCGCCCCACAGAGAGGTGCCAAGCAGAGCTCCAGTCCCTGCACCCGTAGCCAGGGACCCCAACCTCACAGCAGGCCTGGGAGGGCATTTGCCAGCAGAGAACCCCAACGGGCCACCTTCCTCCCCTGTTGTGGAAAGCCTCGAGTCTAAAAGCAGATCCAAACAGCTGTGGTGTTTGGTCACGTCTACTGTTCTGAAGAGAAGTATTTATTTATTTATTTATCGAGTCAAATTTGCTGTGAGCCTCCTTGGTTTCATCATCCTGAGTGAGGCACGTTCAAAGCAGGCTGCAACTGCTCAGAGATTGCTGAGGAATTTGGACTTGCAGTTACTTGCAGGAATTTGGATTATTACTCCTCCTTTAAATCTGAGACAGTTTATACCCATGGAACTCCTAATTACAGAAGCCACATCAAATTTGTGATTCCCTGTAGATGGTTTTTAATGGGTCTTGTTATACGATACGATTTTTCACATGGACATGGGAATATACTTTCAGCTTTCTGGCCTAGTTCCCACATTTGAACTATCGGTGCTTTGACTTTGCTGCAGGAAGCTGCTGACCACGCTCCTGCTCTGCAGATCTCTGCTGTGATCTGCACATCTCTGATGCTTAGCAGAACAGATCAGGAAGCGATATTTGCCTTCAGAGAAAATTTCTTCCGATGGAAAAACAAACTGCTTTTGAAAGAACTGCTCTGTCAAAAATCAGTTAGGTCTTTGCTGGAAAAATCTGAAAAGTGAGTATCTGTAAAAGCTTAGAGATGAGGTAGTCACCGTTTAGGTGGGTACTCTGTGGTAACAGCAGCTTCAGGGCTGAATTTGAGATGAGATTCATCTTCCCTTCTTTGGTGCTGTGAGCCTGCTGGTAAGGCTGGATGATGCCCTCTAAGGGTGAGGGGTCCTGCAGTGTTTTGCAGAACACACATCTGCCTCCCTAAGCTACCACCCCATGGGGCCAGATAGCCTGGAGGGGCTCAGACACCCCCTGCACCTCAGCAGAAGCCCAAGAGGACATCTTGCTCCAGGGCCCACAGAAGCCACCCTTTCCCAGACCCATACAAATATCCAGACAGTCTCATTTCATTTTAATGCACCCACTCACAAGTGACATGATCAGGATCAGGCCAAAGAAGTTTTACTGCTGGCTATATAAAAATCACTGTGTCAAAACTATCTTTCCTTAAAATATTCAGTTCTTTGTTTGCTGGCCAACCCACTGCTTACCAAGGTACCTACAGATGACAGATGAAGAGGCTGAGATGAGCAACCCAAACTTCTCAGGGCTCACCAGAGCTGGAGCTCAGCTTATTCTCCAGAGGAAAGAGGTGATCTTACTGTATCAGAAATAGTGCAACTGCCCGAGCCACTGAAATATTAACATGCTGCACCAATTTATGTGCTTCCTGAATGAACTATACTTTACTTTTATCAGCCATCTGTTTTTCAGACTTTACATTGGTGGTTTCAGTTCTGCTGCTACATTGCACCTTGCACTCAAGAAAATATTTCCTGTTCCTGGTGGCTTAAAGAAACCACAAGAGATCAGACAGCGATGGAAACTGTGACCACGTCCTCCTGCAGCTGCTCAGCAGCAGATAAACAGATGCAGCTGGCTACTGTTGCTGAGAGGAGGCACATACAGTGAATCCACCGCCTGCCTGGTCCCACTCTTGAAAGGGAGCCCATATGAGAGCCTGGCCTACATGGAGGAGTCAGTGATATCTGCCTCTGTGAGACTTTGGTAAAAATGTCTTGTTTAACCCCAGGGTTGCTTCCCTGTACCGTCTCTCTGAGCAGACCCACCGTTCCACATCCCACAGCAGGGTCAGCAGGAGCATGTCTGCCAGGACATGTGTACCCAGGCACCTGCTGTAGGGCCACCCTGCCCTGGGGCATGGCAGCCTGCCCCAGCCCTGTGCTCTCCTCGGCTTCCTGGCATCCCCTGAGCAAACCTAGTTTCTCCCAAGTCAGGGACTGCAGCACTTGGGAAGTGATGCGGTATCATGCAGAAGGAAGATACCTGGATAAACGCAGACAGAAGTCTACTGGAAACATGGAGACATTTCCCTTCACCTAAATAAGTGTGTCAAGCTGATTTAAGCAGTGGCAGACAGTTTCACACTTTAAATTGGCCTGCAATTAGACTATCTCATTGTGATCAGGTTCTATGTAAACCATGGGTTATTTCAGATTTATATTGCATTTAGTTCTTGGTAATATTTAGATCATGTAAAAAATTTTGTGAGTACAGAAAACAACAGTGTTGCTCATAAGGCACTAGTTACAAACTGGGGAAGAGAAGGTCTAAGAAGTTAGTGCACTTGGCAACAGTATCACCAGTGGGTATGTTGGCAATCAAATGCCATCAGAAAGGTGCATCAAACACAACAGAGGCATGTATAGTACACAGCTACAATACCCATTGGAGCAAAGCTAGTCAGAACAACACTTCTGGTGCTTTATGAGGGTTGAGTAAATAATGTAGAAATAACCATCAATAATTTAACCAGCAATTCCCTGAACCATTGGAGGATTTAAATTATTAAACAAGTACTTTTTGACTAATTTATAGAGCTGGATCTATAATATGAAAAATTATTACTCAAACAATTTGAGTGACAAATTATGGATATTATTTGACCACAGTTAAACAGAACACAAATGTGTCACTTGCTTCTTAGACATATTTATGCCCAGCACTGAAGCTTTTCCACTGGGGGCACATTTATGGCTCTCAAACACACGTGCCTGCCCTGCACATCCCAGCAGATGTACGTGCCATCCCTGCATGGCACATCATCTTCTGCTGCCATAAACACAGTAAAAGTTGTTGAATCCGCCTAAATGGTGCTGATACTTTTGCTTCTCTGTCCCTCCATATTGTATTAATCCATGTTTATGCTAATCTTGCTATTGGCTGGTCAACACCGGTGAGAGGTGTGAACACAGCTGTGTGGCCATTCTAGAGTCTGCTTATTCAGAATAAAGCATTTGAGTTTAGCTGTCACTGTCTGCTCTGACATTTCTGGGAAGGCAGGATCCCAGAAGCAGGCAGGTACTTCCAAGTTGCTCAGTAGCGTACTGGATTACCATCTTCTCTTACAGACATTTTTCCTTAAGCATTGGGTGTCTAATTGGAACTAGAAGACTGAAGAAATTCTTCTTTGAAGTCTCTGCAATTACTTTGTTTGGACTTACTAGTGATGACTATTTTTTAATTTTGTCAGGCAGAGGCTCCTTGCAATTGATACAGAAAGAAGGGAAGGACAAGAAGATAGGAAGGAAGGAAGGAAGGAAGGAAGGAAGGAAGGAAGGAAGGAAGGAAGGAAGGAAGGAAGGAAGGAAGGAAAGAATTTACATGTAAAGTCACTGGATCATAAATGAAGCTTTTAGTTATGTGAAGAATATCCATCATGATGAAGCATTCATCTCTTCATATGACTTTTAGATGTTTTTCCAATACAAACACTGATAGTCTCAACAAACCTACAATAATTAATCAGGTAGTGAATCTATTTCCCCCTTATTCATTTGTAAAGTGTGACAGCTGTTTATATAGCACTCTAAAAACACAGCTAGCAAGAACACGTTGAAAAGGCAGTACTTTCATAGCATTCACCTGGTTTGCTCTTGAACAGACAGTGTTCTTTATAAAACAGCAAGCTGAGGAACACAGGAATCTACAAATTGTAACAGACTCTTGCAAAAGAACTGACTCTTTATCTTAATGTACATCTGCAATTATAAAGGTTGTGAGAAAGCTGCAAAATAAACCACAACTCTGGAAGGCCTGGTTCTGCTCATTTAACTGAGAGGAGCTTACAAAAACCTCTTTGTATGAAACCCAGAAAGCACTGAAAACTGAAAAACAGGCTCGTATGTTCTTTGTGTATCCAAGCAATTTCCCAGAAAAGTTTCAAGTTTTACAGTTAGCTTTTGTACAGAAAAGAAAAGAAAGATAGTAACCTTTGCAGTGAGTGACAGCTCTGTGAAAACATAATACTGTGAGAAAACATATTTTGTTACATATTGCATCATGAGGTGGTTTAATTAATTAGACAATATTAGCTTCTGTTGACATCAAGTATTCTTACTTTACCATAATGTATCATAGACAATTTCACAATCAGAACAACATGTTTTTCACCAGATGAAAAAATATGTAATTATGTCCTAAAACCATGGCCCCAGTTCTCAGATTGTAGTAACGTGCATTCTAAAAGAGATTCATGGAATAGATTTAGACCTCCACTAGCCAGGACTTCCCCTGCATTCAGGGAATTACGTTTTTTTCATGTTACAGGAAAAAACAAGCTGTGTCAGACCTGCAAATTGGGCATTCCATCTTCATCAGCATAATTTGTTGGATAAATAATGTGGTCTGGCAGTTAGGGAGAGGCATGGGAGACATGTTTCCTGGGTTATGTGCCTGTTTTTGCTAACAGCGTATTTTACAAGCACTCAGCAATCCTGTAACCTCCCTGGGCCTCTATCTCCTGCTTTAGGAATGGGGCAAATAATAACTTCAGTTTTGTAAAAGTTTGGAAAGCGGTGGATAAAAGGTGTAATTCTCATCCTATGGATTATCATTATTACAAAAAAAAAAAATGTTGCAATATATGCAGGAAGACAACTTTCTAAATAAAAGGTTTAATAGATTAAGTGTTCTGGATCACATGGCAGAGGAAGTTGTGCACAGTATCAGTTCAATTGACATAAAATCATAGAAAAGTAGAGCTGGGAAGGACTACAGTTACATTCCCACACTATAAAGCCATATCAAGCATAACCACATCATCCCAGACAGTATTTGAGCAGGGACAGGGCCATAGGGATAGGGATGAGATGGTTGTTACAACGATCCCAAGCAATCTATTCAGATACTAGCTACCTCTGCAGTTAGGAAAGTTTTACTCCTATCTGACTGTGTTGACCTTTAGTTAACTTAATTCCATCTTATCCCACTCTTACTGGATCTAGCAAGAAATTTATTCTTGTCTTCTGGCCAAGTATAGATTGTATGTCTCTTTTCAGTCTTTTTTTTTATTTTTGAGTCAGAGTAAATCCAGCTCCTCACAAGGTACACTATCTCTCATTATCTCTGAGCTTCTTCAGTGTTTCTCTTATTTGTTTACAATTTTATAGTTGAGTTCAAGTGTAGAAAATTCACTTCAGTTGAGAAGCCTCGCCCAAGAAAATGCAGCAGAGTTACCCCCCATGACATTCACATGATAGTCCTGCTGACATTTAATGGCATAAAGTTTGGCTTTTCTGCAACAGCCTTGCACTAGTGGCTCCACAACAACCTTGATGTCCTGTAGCAGGACCACTGCCTACCCATTTTGCATTTTACATTGACCACTGTTTCATAACTCTGTCTTTACTATCTGTCTAATATCATATCTGTCTTTATTAAATGCAATTTGCTCATTTTTAGTCCTTTTCCCAGTTTAGAAAGGCCTTCCTTTTTTCTTATCCTATCGTCCAAAAAACAGGCAATCTTTCAGCCAGCTTTATAGGTGCACCCTTTATTTCTTCATCAAAATTATAATGGAAATACTGTCTATAGAGAGTACTTGAGTACAGACCACTGTAGGTATCAATGGAACATCAAATTATTGATGGCACCTTTCTGAATGTAAGTTCTTGACTAATTATAAATCAAACGTAGTGCACATCCTATATTGCTCATTTACTCATCATGAGGAAGAAACGTATATTAGCATGAGGCAGATAACTCAGTATAATAATCCTTTAAATGAAAACCTATTACCATGTTGAATATAAGGACTATTTTAATTAATTTTTCTTCATATTTTAACCTTAAAGAAAGGTAGAAATAAACAGAGTTGAAGTAATCTTTTACTGTTTGTATACTTAATTGCAAAGCTCTTGTACTGTAGCAGCCAGAACTTCCACAGCCACTGAATTTTTAACTTCATTTTCATGAATGTGTGTTCCAATGGATTTTAAATGTAGCGTGCCCCTGGATTTGGGCTGGCCCTGATTCAGAGTTAGCTCCATCTTTAACCTCTTGAAATCTCTCCTGTGGTGCTTAGGTGACTGGATTCCTGTCTTCACTGTTTTATAACAAAACCATCCACTTGCCTTTCTCCTTTTGACAGTAAATATGTAAAACTACCCTGCCCTGGTGAGGCCGCATCTGAAGAACTGTGTTCAGTTCTGGGCTCCACAGCTCAAGAAAGACAAAGAACTACTGGACAGAGTTCAACAAAGGGGTACAAAGATGATGAGGGGACTGGAGCATCTCTCTTATGAGGAAAGGCTGAGAGGCCTGAGGTTGTTTAGCCTGGAAAAGAGAAGACTGAGAGGGGATTTTATCAATGCTTATAAATATCTACAGGGCGGGTGTCAGGAGGGTGGGGCCAGACTCTTCTCAGTGGTGCCCAGAGACAGGACAAGGAGCAACGGGCACAAACTTAAACACAGAAATTTTCAACTAAATATGAGAAAAAACTTCTTTACTTTGAGGGTGACAGAGCACTGGAACAGGCTGATCAGAGAGGCTGTGAGGTCAGCTTCTCTGGAGACATTCAAAACCCACCTAGACATGATATTGTGCCACCTGCTCTGGGCGAACCTGCTTTAGCAGGGGGGTTGGACTAGGTTATCTTCAGAGGTCCCTTCCAAACCCTACCATTCTGAGATTCCATGATTCTGTAAAAACATAAATGGTAGAATCTGAATCCTGTTTTGAACTAATTTAGCTACTGATGGAGACATTGGAGAATTAGTCTCCTCCAAAAATGCACCATCTGACAACAGTGCTGATGGTGCAACCTAAAAGTGTTAGATATAGAGCAGCTTATAACATGCAAAGTGCAATCATCACATTTCCATGCTGAGCTGCTAGTGCTAGACAAGTGGAAATTCAGCTCCCTGGTAACAAAGAAGAAAGACGCACCCAGAGAAAACAATGGAGCAAGCTGGTTTTGGATACCACATTAAGACTAAATGCCACTCAGCCTCTACTGAAGACCTTCGGAACATTGCAGCTGAGTCAATAATGTCTTTTCAGATAGGCTTATACTTGTGCCGGCAGTTGCCCAAGTCAATGTTTGGAGCAGTCGATCCCAGCACATGGAACCAGGTTTCTGCAGGCTGCTCGCTCTTAGCCACAAGGTAAACTGCATCTGGCTCTCGTGTCTGCATAAAATGTAAGCACCCTGCAGCAGACACACTAGAGGCTCTCCTCAGAAAGGCAACTTTCAGACAGAGGAATGTCTGCTTTTCGGAGCTGTCACATGGAACTGCTGAAATCCTCTTTGGTTGGAGCATGAGCCTACCCATGCTGCAGGCATCTCGTACGCTCACACGGTTCATGAATGCAAAGTTTGCTCTCACAGACCTAGCCTGCTCCACGTATACTTATCTTGGATGCTGCTGCAGATCAAAGATCTCGCAAGGACCAGGGCAACAGCAAAACAACATTTTCAAGTGGTTTGCTAGTTGTGGATGTGCATAATTTGCCTTTAGTACAAGTACATCCCATGTGCAAGGCAGCCAGATTGTAGATACAGTTGGTAGGTACAAACATCTTGCACTATGTGAAGCCCAACATTAGGTTGCTTCAAAAACCTCTCTGAACACATTTTTTTTCCTCTAACCCTGTAGCTTCGAAGAGCACGTTGTACATTGCACAATTAATTTCACTCACTAAGAGGTGCCTATGAGAGCTGACAGTTCAATATGTCCTGGACATAGTTTTTATAAGGATAACAAGCTTTAGGTTTTGCTACTTGTGCTTCTTGCAAGACGTCTCTCATTTTCTGATGTTTTTGTTATTATAGGTAGAGGAAAATAAAAACACGCTGTCATCAATCACAGCTGGTGCGTTACAGCCATTTTAAGCCTTTTTTTTTTTGCCATTGGTGGAGAAGCTTGACACTTTGAAAATGTTGAGATGTCTCTGACAGACAGCTCATGGTCTTCCAGGCTTCTTCCAGCATCATGGTTCTCTGATTCTGTGAATAACAAAGTAACTTCCTAAAGGCAGTTGTGCTGCCTGCACTTATAGATATGGTTAATTCATGAGATTGCCCATTAATAATAAAACAGATCATCACTATGGAGAGAATATTGTACTTATTATCAACAACTCTCCAGAGATCTGTGGGATGCAGGATTCTGCCTCTTTTAATAAATAATATATAGCTCTGTTATTTCTATAATATTATGACACTGAAGAAGATCTCATTTAACCAGCTCTGTTCATCATCTTTCACCTGCTGTATAATTCTTGTGGTTTGTTTAGAGAGGATTACTTATCTCCTCTTGCCTCCTCCATGAAACAAAGACAATCTCTTTTCCCTTGACTCTTACAACACTCCTTTTCCAAGGGATAACATTTATATTGCAGCTGATATATAATCCAATATCCAAATGAAAGGCTGAACTTGGCCAACACATCTCCACAGATCATTTGTCATGCTCCTGAATGCTTGTACATGCCTGTACTGAAATGCATAGTATAGGTTGTTTTGTATTGACACACTGAACTGTTTCCTCTCTCCCATAAGAGAATTAGCAATGTTTAAGGAGGCAAACCATAGCCCCTTTTAGCTGCTCACACTTGAAAAGGTGGTAGCATACAAAGATGATGTAAGGTAAAAATAGGAAATTTCAGAAAGCTAAATTCTCTTCTGTTTTAACCCTTCACAGACTTTTTTGATTAGTGGTGAGGAAGGCAGAGGTATACGATATGTGCAGAGAATAATTTGGCCCATGTTGTACAATGAAATCTCATTTATATTTGGATATCTGGGAATGCAAGACCACCATGTTGCCATGCATAAGACAGTGACAGCTCTTACCTTCCAACACTTACGTGACGTGAGTAGGATAGACACATGTCTGGAGTAGGAACCTGATAATTTGCTTCCCTGAAAAAGGAGTATTTCTTTAAACCATTGATATGCTCTGACATGGTGTCAGATTATATCAGGACATTTCCCATAAATGAATTTTGCATATGTGTGAGATGCTCTCCATGACATACTCACAACTGAACTAGATAAATATTTAAATTACTTAAATATTGAATTTATGGGTTGTTCACAAATATTAGTTCCAATTCTCTCAGCTTTCCCAGGTAATACAGCCTGTCTTCTCCTCTTCCCTGTGGCTAACTGCCTGCAGCCTAAATATGCAGAGAAGGTCTGTGTTCTGCACACTTACCCACATGGGCATTTTCAACGCAAAAATGTCTCCTGTTTGTGTTTCACCAATGTAGCTCCACATGAAGATAGAGTACACTTTAAAATCTTATCTGTGATGTTATCTGAAAAGTGCTGCTAGGAAACCTACACATAAAAAAAATATTATCTCATCTAGGAGCTGTTTTCAGTCACCCTTCAGGAAGTGGAAACACTTCTTTTAACATAAGTGGAGCAGAATCAATACCTTTGCAGTTCTGGGAGGAAAGAAGGCTTTTCTCCATTTCTAATTTATGTCTGTATGGCAGGGGTCCCCTTTTCTTCTGACTTCTTCTTAAGGTAATGAAAGGTTCCTCTGAGTTTCACTCAATGAATTTTTGAATATCCCTTGTAACTGAAACATGACTATTGGTTTTGAATTCCCCCAAGAAGACAGGGACAAAAAAATATCTGATCAAAATCCTCCACAGCATATACTAGCGTATTTAAAACAATCACACATCATGAAGTTAGAAGTAGATGCTAACAGTTCACAAGATTTCTGAGATTTATTTAGCTCTGCCCTTGAGAAGAATGATGAGCCCAATCTTGTCACAGACAACAACTGGACAAAGTAATATAAACTGTAACAGCAGAAATTTCTTTATAAACCTGCTGGTGGGTATGCCTGGTGTACTCCATCCTTCTGCCGAAGTGGCCACCAGATGCAGGGAGGGGACAGATCAGGTCCAGACACTCACTGCTGCTGCAAAACTTGCCATGGACATTTTGGGAAATCATACTGACTGCCCATTTCTGGAGCACGCAGACCCACTCCACTGATTCCCTCATGCCTTTCAAGGGACAAAACAGGCACCATTTTATGCCACCATGAGAGGCAAGCTGCCAGTACACCAGGCCAGCCCTGTGCAGGAAACACTGCACTCAAAAGTTCAAGTTAGATCTAACTGTGAACTAATTAATACATTAAACAAAGAAATCCAAACTAGACTCAAAACAGAGCTGAGGAGCTTCCTGCATACAGTGGTTTTAGGGGCCTATCTGCAAGAAAACAATTTTTCAAAAAACCTGTCTAACCTGCTGGGGCACTTGGAATACTAAAAGCACCTACAGTTTCTGGCAAAAACATCCTTAGGCAGCAGTAGCTGTGCTATCTTGCATGCCCAATAGCACCACTCTCTTGGCTGGTGTGACTATCTAGGTACCTATCTCCTTGCCTATGGCTCTTTAGGTTTCAGAAATTAAGTGCCCCTGTGCGTAAATCCCCTGAAGTGCATGATTTTTTATGCATACCAGAACACACCTAAGACAAACCAAGAGGCTACATGTATTCTAGCGAAGAAAATGGTATCTCTAGCCCTCAGGGCAGCTAGCGTGGCACAGCATGCACTCATACAGCTTTACCCTGCTTGCCTTCAAAGATGAGTGGCCATGTTCAAGCAGTTCCCTGGGAAAGTGGCAGCATGGGCTAACCCTGAGCTGCTCCTGCCCCCTGACTGGGCTCTCAAGGGCCAAAACCCTGCCAGAGCTCTGCTAATGGCTCAGCATTATGGAGAGTTGCAAGCTGCTGCCCAGGTTTGTGTCTGGCCCTGTTTAGTTTATTAGTACAGACCCCCTGTCCTGTACAATTCATACATTACAATGATCCTAGCTTCACTCCAGGCTGTGGGTAAGGGCATTTGCCTGGGACCACACAATAGGAGTGTGGAGAAATACAATTTCAGTTCAGACCCTGTTTCCCTGACCTCACATATAAACAGAAAAGTAAATTGTCAGATTTCAGATAGAAAATGGAGATTCATGTTTTGATTTTTGCAGTACAGATGGAAGTACATGGAGGACAGCACTTGTGACAGGTAAATTATCCCCACAGTTCCCTGCCCAGCTTCCCATTGCCTCTGCCAGGTCTAACACTGCTGCTTGGCAGTAATTTCATCTGTTAAATTTTTGTTTGTTTTTGTTTTTTCCATTCACACATAAATTAGAACTACAAGAATATGCTGAAATGGCCATGCTCATCCCCCACAGGATAGAGCAAGAATCCTTCTTCTCAAAATTATTGCAAACTATTGCAACTCCCATAGCCTTCAAAAGGCACCTGTTTTCTAAGCTCTGGAGAAAGAAATATGAAATGGGATCCTGTCTAGAAAGGATTTTGTTTTCCTGATATGCTCCAAGGACAGAGGGTCTTCTCTGGAAGTCCTTGCTCTTCATAACACACCTCCTCTTCACCCTGGGAAGGCCCATGAGCATTGTGAACCCTGCAGAAATCAAGCTGGTCCCTGGACTATTTGAATGACAAACTGCTCGAGGGTCCAGCCTAAGGTATGGGGAGAGGTTCACAATAACTCTTTTGGTGCTGCTGGGTTTCTTGCTGTTCTGTGTAGAGGTTATGACAGAGACAACTTCCCAGAGCTCCTTCAACAATAGCCTGGATTAATGAATAACTTCAGTCTAGGCAGAGATATGGAAATTCACCCTTTCGAGCTCTGCTCTCAGCCATTTGAGCTGAGGAGCAACAGCAGTGATATTTCGGCTGGGGATAGTTAAGGAGGGGATGCAAAGCTAAGAAAATAAGAGGATGGGAACAAGAAGGGGAAATGTAACTTCCACATGATTAGGAATAATGGGTAATGGGATGAGAAGTGGTCCTGAAGGTGGCTTCCTTTGTGGAAGCAAGGCATGCAAGAGCAAGGAAAGAAAGAGGCCAGAGCCAAGCAGGCTTCTACATTTGTGAAGATAAAGCTTCTTTATGCAAATATTACTTTATTATTTAATGGCTTATTCTGCGGATAGAGCAGGCCACCTTTGGTATTTTGTTGATGAAGTCCCACTTCTGGCTTGCAGCAAGAGTAGAGAAGCAACCTAGCCCTTCCTAAAGGATGCACTTGATCACCTGGTTGAAAGAAAAGGAGAGAGTAAAAAGAAAATATGTCCTCAGAAGGACAGAATGGGAAAGGGGAGTTGTCAGACAAATGGCAGACGTGAACCAAAGCTTCTGTGTCTGTATCTTAAGATCCTGGCTAGAAGGTAAGGTCAAAAGACAGATGGAAAGAAAAGGTGTTTGAGGATGCTTGAAGCAATAAAAAACAAACCCTGACAAAGGTAAAACGCAAAAGAGGCAGAGTTGAAGAGAGGAGCTAGAAAAAGGAGGGGGAACAAATGTGAGTGACACGCCTGGGAAGATCATAGCACTCCTGAAAGGTGCTCAGCAGAGCAAGACCATTGGCAACAGGGGATGGGGCTGAGGATGAAGGGGGAAAACAGTGAGGGTTGAACACAACAATGGTTGAGTGGGGGGTCCTGGGGACAAAATAGAGGCCAGTGCCCTCATACACAGAAAAAAGCTGCACTGACGGGTGCAGAGGCAAAACGCGCTCATGCACGCACGCTTGTGCATTAGGCTTGAGCTCCAGCAGCCACTTCTCTGTGTCAGCACCATTTATTTCTTGTTTTGAGATAAAGCAAGTTGCACAAGGTTGGCATGGGCTGATCTCCATGTAAGGGCCTGGGAAAGATCCGGCGCTGGCAGTCAGGGCGGTGGGGCTGCCCACGGTGCAGGTGCTGCTGCTGGCGGGCATGGCACAAGGGTTGCTGCCACTTCTCCTGGGGCTTAGCAGTTAAGCAGGGAAAGACTGCTGAGTCTGAGGCCAAGACTGAAAGGAGAGTAGGTTGCCAAACTGAACGCCAAAATTGTTAGGGAAAAAAAAATTGTCAGCAGTTCTTAAACAAATATCTTTCATAAACATGATGCTGCTTGGACTGCATCACTGGGAGCATGCGTGTGTATTGCTGCCATTAGCTCAAGTATTTGCCTTTCAGAGATTCCAGGAGATGTATGCTACATGGGCCTGAACATGAAAGATGGTAAGTGCTCTTACCCCATGCTTGGCAGCTCCAGGAGCTACTGTGTCCTCCACAGCATCAGGTCGTTGCCTGGGCACTGGCCTCACCAGCACTGGAGTGACACATTTCACTCTTCTGACAGTTGTGTGCCTATAAGGCCAATGAGCAG
The DNA here is from genome assembly GCA_013398125.1 of Aegotheles bennettii. Lineage (NCBI taxonomy): Eukaryota > Metazoa > Chordata > Aves > Caprimulgiformes > Aegothelidae > Aegotheles > Aegotheles bennettii. The sequence goes on along the minus strand of VZRW01006164.1, from coordinate 34,223 downwards.
TGTGGAGTCATTAAGAGAATTCACAAATCACTGTTTTGTTATCAAAAGCCCTAATCACAAAACAAGGACATGAAATTTTAGATTAATTAGATCATGGAGTAGTCTGGCACTCCTAGAATGGCCTGCCTCCATTCCCTCTCATACTGGGTGCCTTCCTCCCCAAGGACTTAAAGACTCTCAGATAAATACATCTAGATATATAAGTACCAATATTGGACATTGTCACCAGACATACATTTTGAGCTACTCTAAAAATTACTCCCCTTTGTCAGCTAATTCTATGCTTTATTAATGTGTCACATTGTATATTAATATGGAATGTAGTTAAGAGGGTTAGTGGGAACGATCTTTTTCTTCCATCCTTCAGGACATTTCACTATTACACTCGGCTTATCCCTGTTTGCCAGGCACTGAGTCCTCAGTGCTGTATACTGCTAAGCCTCATTCCCCCTTGTCATGGACACAGTCGCACACTCTAATTTCATCACATCATGTCAGTGCCAGCGCAGGTAGGCTGAGGTACCGGTGGCTCGTCTGAGCACAGCTCCTTGGACTGCCTTTAGGGGAGGCAGTGCCGTCCTGGCATGCTGGCAGCCTTACAGAGGCGGGTGATCTGAGAGCTGTAGGTTCTTCTGGTGAGCTAAAGCTTTTCCTGGAGGTCTTTATTGCACAACCTGCAGTGATTAAGCCTTCCACGTTCTCAAAAGGAAATGAATATTTTGCAGGCTACGTAAGGAAGAATTTGGGAACTTAGGAAGCTAGGAGGGAAAGAACACACAAGAATGTAATTGGGTGAAAGATGAAACACTTCAAAAATTGCTTCAGATGTTGGAGAATGAGAGGGAGAAATCATTCCAGTTAATAGTAAATTCACTAAAACTTTTAGTAGAAGAAAGAAATAATTCGCAAATATTGGCTGGATTTACCAATCACCTTAATGTGGAAAATAGAAAGGGTTTATACAAAAAGTTAAAGGGAGTTAAATATTTTGAATTGCAATCATTAATTCTGAAAGTAAAACACTGTGTTCTCAAACCATGGCACCTTTGTTTTTCCACTATTTATTTAGTAAAGGCCCTCTCGAGATAGACCTAAATGCTAAGGAAAAGATCAAGGAAGAAATACAGATTTTGAAACAAAATGAAACATTTTGGGTGAAAAGAAACAAAGCATTTTGTGGAGATTGTTTTTTCAGGAGATATTAAAATTTCTATTGCAGGTTGACTGCGTTACATATATTCCTCTTCATTTATCAATGTGATCATCAAGGCAAAAACTCCTAATATATGTAGCTCTAATGAATTACTATAGTGAACTCCAACTCTTTCTCAGGAACAGCCTATCTAAAAGATGGATCTGTTGTCTGAAAACCCGTGACTACCATGAAGTATACTGAGGTATTTAGCATACCTTATTATCCTTGGCAGCTCTGGTAGACATTGTTGTGTCATTAACATTATTGAAAACAAAGACATGGCAACTTGGCCAATTATTTGATAACCCAAACTAATTGCTAAGATTTTAGTCCAGTACTGGGGTATGGGAAAGCTTCCCATAATGCTAATGCTTAAAAAGTAATGTTTATCTCATTGTTCATTTTTTTTAACAAACTATACTTGAAATATAACTGAACTTCAAAAGATTTTGAGAACAAGTTCAATGATTACACTCTTTCAACAGGTAATTTCTCATGCATCACTTTAAAAACACATAGTGAAAGTCATTCTTCATCCTTTTACATCCTTTGTATCATAGAATCATAGAACATGTCAAGTTAGAAGAGACCCTCCAGGATCATCAAGTCCAACTCCTGTACCTTTGCAGGGATCCCCAGGAGTCACACCATGTGTCTGAGAGCATCACCCAAACACTTCTTCAACTCAGGCAAGCTTAGTGCTGTGACCACTGCCCTGGGGAGCCTGTTCCAGTGCTCAACCACCCTCTGGGTTAAAAACCTTTTCCTGATATTTAACCTAAACCTCCCCTGATTCAGCTTCCTACTTTTACCCCAAATCTTGT
>VZRW01006164.1:0-31929 GCA_013398125.1 Aegotheles bennettii | reverse complement strand
GAGTAGAGTGGGACAATCACCTCCCTTGACTGGCTGGCCACACTGTGCTTGATGCACCCCAGGACATGGTTGACCCTCCTGGCTGCCAGGGCACACTGCTGGCTCATATTCAGCTTGCAATCAACCAGGACCCCCAAGTCCCTCTGAGCTGTGCTGCTCTCCAGCCACTCGTTCCCCAGTCTGTACACACCACAATGGTTGTCCCATCGCAGGTGCAGAATCTGGCACTTGCCCTTGTTAAACTTCATGTGGTTGGTGATTGCCCATCTCTCTGGCTTGTCAAGGTCTCTCTGTGGGGCCTGTCTGCCCTCGAGGGAGTCAACAGCTCCACCCAATTTAGTATCATCTGCAAAAAAACTTGTAAAAAACTTATTCTTTATAAAAATTATACTGGTATACTCCCAGTGGAGTATAGGAAGACAACACAAGTAATTCAGACTGTGTGATTTCTGACCATGCTGCAGAGGTAGTTTAGGTGCAGTAAGAGCTCCGTTATTAAAATAGTCCATAATACATTGGCTAGAAAGACCAAGGAAGAGGAGCTCAAGCATTTGCTTCAACTTCTTCATAATAAGCACCATTGTACTGCTCAAAGTTTAATGAGGTTTAATAGTATCACTTGAAGGAAGGGTGTTTCCTCTCTCCACAGAAACTGCCTTGTGAATCTGTACAGAAGTGTCCTATTCTTCCTTCAGTGAACTAAGGCTTTGGTTGAGGTTGGTTTCAGTGGTGAATTTCAGGAATGAGGGGGAAAAAAAAGCACATTTTTATGCTGCTGAACACATTGGGAAAGCTTTGCTGAAGGATCTCCATCTGTGACAGTAATTCTGTAGATGCATATTAAAATATTATTAAAATATGTTTATTAACTCTTATTTTGAAATAGAGGAGATTTTGGACCAACAAATCCATTTACTAAATTATAGTGGGAGGGAGTACTTGATCTTAGATAGGCTCATGTTGCCTTTTATTTTGGTTATATGATAGACATTGTAATCATTGGCTCAATATAAATAATACAGTAATGGGTACACTAAACTGCATTTAAATGAATATCTAATTAATCAGAAATATTAATCAGATCAATCAAAAAGAGAACAGAGACAATATATTGAAAACTTCAAAGGGAAGTGGAAGTTTAAGGCATGTGATATGTCTGAAAGACTACAGACAGTTAATTTGAAGGCAAGAAACAGGAAACGTATATAAATAGCTGCCTGTTGATGTTTTTTATAATGGAAGTAATCCCTAAGAAATAGAGGGCAACCAATTTTAAATGTAAGAATGGGAAATTGTCTTTTTCCTTAGTGTTATCCTGTGAAACTCTCAGCTGGAAGGCAGTATTGTGGTCAAGATCTAGCATGAATTTAATATGAATGTTAGTAGGAAATTCATATGAAGAGAGACAAACTACCGAGCTTCATGGTACAAAACATCAGCTAAGAATACAAGGGGTGGTTAGTTTGTAGACATATTTTTACATTTGCAATGTTTCTTGCTCCTTCCTCTGTAGTACTTACCCTTAGCCTCTCTCAGAGGCAGGATGCCGGACACGAAAGGACATCTGACAGACTTTGTGTCAGTTCCTATTGCCCTCTCCCTGCCAGTGGATACGGAGCACTTTTGAGTGGGAGAAAGAGCTAAGATAACTTAGAAAATGTTGGCCTGCTGTACGTGTGAGATATAAATATTCCCTTGTCACGGCTGGAGGTTCAGGAGGCCTCAGACTGACTGGAGACACGGTGTTGTCACATGCCAGACCGTTGGAAAACAGCTGGGAAGTCACCACAGAACAAATTTCTATTCACGAGGCAAAGCCCTGAAACAAAGCCTGTCCTTCAAGTCCTGGTGGCCCAGTAGGATGCAGAACGGTTTAGAACGCTGGGGCATCAGCTGCACAGCCGAAGGGCCCTGGTGGCATTTCGCCAAGAGCACGATGGCTGTGTCTCATTTGCATGTGCAGGGTCAGATTTTAAGTAGAGTTCAGTGCACACAAAGTCCTGCCAGTAAATACAGCTCTTCTTCACATCCATACTGAGAAAAGGATGTGCACAGCAGTTAGAGAAGCAGGGGGATAAGACGTACCAAAGAAGAGACGGGCATGGCACCCACACTCTGAAACTATGGCCAGCCTTATTTCTGACATGGTGCATGGTGGTTTCAAACTGTTAGGTGATTATGTTCCTTGGGCTTGTTCAGACCTGTGGTAGAAAACGCCTGCTCACAAATATGTTGGTATTTCCAAAGAACCTTGTACAAACAGCCATCTTCACATATAACCGTCACCAACCAGACAGCTATACAGATTCACCTTGGCAAAATCTGGCCTGTAACACCATTACTTAATCAATTTCACTTCAGCTTTCATCTCAGCTTCTTCCAGGGTCTTCCCGAGACATGGATCCCTCTTTCCTTCTGAGGGTAGGAATGCTCTAACTGAGACATGCTCTGAGCTGTCCTGCAACTGGACAACAGGGACTGGGAATGTTCCAACAGTTGCATCTGCTGAGCCAAGATATCCTATGTCTACTAGTTATAGATTTGGAGCCATTTGGGTTTTCTTTCTGCACAGAGTACCTGAGTCTTCCTAGACAGGGGCTAGCATGTCAGTGAAGAGACATAAATGAGACTCAGGCATTATGTTTCTACTGGCAGCTCATGTGCAAGGCTTAATGAAGATAACAACAAGCATAGGAAGGCTAATAGTAGGAATCTGGCTTACAGAAATAAGAGGGTGAGTCCCTGCTTGAGCATTCCCAGTTCTGCCCATTGACCAACCGAATCAGAGAGCTCCCTTCAGCATACATCTGCAAGTGCAGGCTCAGTGTTATCACTGAGAGAGCACAGATGATCCTGGGCACTTGCTGGCCCAGGCCTCTGCCTCCTATGCAAAGAGATGTGATGGATGCTGAGGAGGAAATTGTCATATGCTCACAGGAAGATTATAAAGGCATAATGAAAAGGGACACATGGAAACTTAAGTATGTTGCTTAGATTACCTTGGAGTCGTCTGGTCAAAGACTCTCCTAAATCCAGGAGTAAAATTGCCAGTCTATGGGGGATAGGAGTTAGAGAGCATATTGTTGCAAAGGAAGGTTCGGTGGTTTTCATCAATAACTAAACACACTAGGAATATTTAGATACAGAGGTCCCAGGGTCACATATACTAGTTGAATCAGGAATGGCAATCTCAAATGGTCTACTGGGGAAGATTAGATACTGAAGATACTGGTGCTTTTGCAGTTGATGGGTTAAGAAGAAGAGAATTGGCTGTCTGGCAAGCTCGGCTGTTGGAGCAGGGGCCTGAAGTGTGACATTGCCCAGTGCTTACCTTGAGGTCTTATACACTGTGCACTCTTCTGATCTTATTTCTTATGCACTGTGAAAAAGATGAAGGAGTGTACTGGAACTGAACATCCCTTGCTTACCTGTGGTCTTGGTCTCACCCTTAGCCCCAACGAACCCAGGAGCAATCATGTTCAGTGGTGTTCCTTGTTGATAACTCCCCAAACTATTTGATGACCTGCAGCTTGTATGTTTTCTCCTTGTTTACCTGTACAAATCAATAGGTTTGCAAAGAACTTGAACAACTGAAAAATTGTCATGTTAGAAGAAATATCCAAAGCTATTTAATTCTAAATACTTAGGTTACAGATTGAGTTAATGTAGATACAGAATCAATTAAGCTGGTAGGATCAGAGTTGCTCCTAATGTTCAGCATGCCAACAGAACAATTCTTCTCACATGTATATCAAAATGCTGAGAGATGTAGTGTATTAGCTAAAATCCAGTGCTTAGCATAACTACATGGTTCTATCAGAAACTCCTTTAGTGATCATATTATGCTTTCTGTGCCTCCAAAGCTTGATATTATCAGACAGTTATTTGTTTATTGCTCCAGTTGTGACACTTGATGGCTTGCAGCAACTAATGTTTTATTTTCAGCCAAATTTCAAACAGAAAGCAATTGGTAATTTGCTATTGCTGGTTATGAATCTTAAAAACAAACAAACAAACAAACAAAAACAACTAAAACACATAAGAGCTACCATTACCTTGATTCTTGCAGTTTCTCATTGCTATTGGTGGTCAATGTTATCCCCACTTGAAAACAAGACAACAGATTTTCTTGACTGAATTTAATTTGTGACCTAGCTACACCCATTTTAAACTTGCTTTACTTGCTTCATGGCAGTCATTTACCATTACTGTCACATGCAGCTGTTTCTTTCCTGAGTGGGTTACTTGCATGAGTTTATGGAGATTTTTTTCCCTACATAATTTAGAACTCTTGAAAAATAAAAAAGATACAGGCTAAAAAAGAACATGGAAATCTCAGGGAGCATTCCAGTGCATGAAAAGCACTAGGGAAAGTTCTAAACACTCCAGGAGTGCTGTGGTTAATGCAAGAGCTTAGTAAGGGCCTGAGCTGCATGGGTGTGGAGTGAACTCTCAGTCAGATGGAAGACCATGGCAGCAGCCTGTGGAAGCAAGGCTGCAGAGCAGAAAGCCCTAGAAAATCAAGAAAACACTCTGAAATAGCACTTAGGTAGAGCACAGCTTCCAGAGGAGAGTGAAGAAAGATGGGGGATGCGATATCCTCTTCAGTGACCTGGATGGAAGTAATACCTTGGGTCTCTTCCTCTGGAGCATCCTCTCTGGTCCTTAGTCATTCTCAACACTCTGAGCCATCTTCACTACTTCGGTGTCCCTTTGAGTGTATGGCTATCCAAACACTCCAAGAAGAGATGCATGTGTACCAAATATGGACAGAAGCACAGTCTGCCTGGTGACAACAGATGACAGTTCAGCACTTGGCCTCCTTCAGCCCTCACAAGTTGCCTGTAGACAGGGTCTTCCCCTCCACGTAGCTGAGAGAGAACCAAGTGCTTGAAGCAGATGGGAAATCCTTACTCACTGGGGAGGTTGCAGATTTTGCTATACCCCCACAGCCTCTGGCCTTAACTGCAGAACTCCTGGGTCCACTTGCCTTGTACCTGATTATCTATCACACTTTCCATCCCCTTTTTCTGGTATTTGCTTTCCTGTCCTCTAACCCTTGTTTGCCTTTGTGCCCAGGAGCATGACCTTACAGTTGGCTTTTTTGAAATGTGTGTTACTTGCTCACTGGAAGTCCCGTGGAGCCTTTGGGAGCACTGTGTATCAGCAGCCCCTTCCACTGCTTAGTCTTGTAGATTACAAATTCTATTTGCAATGGTATTACATTATTCTTCTAGACATTGATCATGTTATAAAATGTCACAGACTGCAGTAGAGGTAAATTTAACTGGGAAATACTCTCATGGAATTACATTTGTAATATGTTAAGTAGAGTATTTAATGTATTTAATGTATTGATGTGCTATTGATGCTTAAATAAAAATATACTAAGTGTCTTTTTGTGTCAACACTTTTAATAAGAATGCTTAACATACAATCTCAAAAACCCAGGAGCCTACCCTAACAAGATTCTTTTGCCAAAACTGTGTATCTTGGCTTAAATTATTTTTTCGTATCTCTAATTTTTTGCTAATTGAAATCTATATCATCATTATTTTTCCTAAGAACAAGATCAGGATGAGTCATAGACTTATATAGTTATTTTCACCTTTTACATCTTAACTCCAAACTAGCTCCTTCCCAGTTCTCTCAAACTTCTCTAGGGCTCCAGCAGGTGTTAAAAATAAACAGTGTTGATTCACAAGCTTTTTTTTAATAAGTGACTTTGATTTACTGATTTATTAATTACTTTTTAATAGCTTCATTTCCATATTATCCTTTCATATCTTTGCAATGAGGTGTTTCATTGTTATGAATAATTTTTTTAAAAAATGAACTGACCAGCTGTGACATTCCATCATTGTTATTGACAGTTCCTCTACTCCAATCCACAATTTTATGAGTTACTTTTGCTCCTGAATATCTACTGCTACCTGCATTAGATTCTCCCTTGTGTTTTTTCCTTTCCTTATTAGTCTTTTACAACATCTGGCTTTCTCTTTATATTGTTATAAAACTCCCTGTTTCTTTTTATTTTATATTTTCTTTTTTTTTTTATTTTGTGTTGCACTTTGCTTTTGTAAAGTTGTTTTTTTAATCAATGTAAATTTCTGCTGTTATTATAGATTACTGTTTTGAGCTACACATATTTAATTATATTATTAAATAATTCTCAGTTGTTAGCCATGGTATCCTATTTATGTTTTTCCTCTGATTGATTTGACTTACAATTATTTTCAAGTTTGAGAAATAGTTCCTTGAAAAAGTCTTCGCTATATATCTATTTATATGCACAAAACATACCAAATACATATGTATTCATTTATTACATACATAAATACATACATACATAAAATGACAAAATCATGTGTCCTGATCAATTTTTTCTAAGTAAACATTAACTTGTAATTTCATAAGCAATTTTTCTTTATCTGATAATACAAGATGCAGTATTCCCTGGGTTGGACATAAAGTGTTTTGAGACATTCTTAAGATTCCAAGAACACTGAAACACTGACAGCATGAGACCACCAAAAAGTCAACAAGAGTTCACCGATCTCTGTGACACAGGCTGAATGAAAAATTTATCATTGTCATTTTCCTTCTTTAGTGGAATTCGATGAATTCTGGAAAATATCCTGCCTGGAAAAGCTGTTAGGCATATATTTAAAGTATAGCACGTGCTGAAGAACTTTACCAAATGTGAATGAAATTAAGCACATTTTAAAATTATTCCCTGGTACCTCTAGCAGCCATCTGAAAAAAAATCACAAAAATAGAGGAAGAGCAATTGTTGTTATATAATATTATCTAAATGTTTAAAATTAACCATATGCTTAACATCACTGCTACACTGCAGCAGGTGTGTTCAGACTAGAATTTATCGTACACTATAGTGTAACATCTGTGGGTAATTAAGAGGTCAAATATATCTATATCTTGTGGGGTTCACATCCATGAGCTTGAAGACGAAATACTCATTGTCTGCTCTCCACAGTCTTGATCTACCAAAGCGCTTGGATATCTTCAGACATGAGAGCAAGTAAATGATCCCACTCAGTCACAGGGCTATTGCTATATTTAAAGGCCTTGCTGATTTAGAGCTATAAATAGCTGAGTAACACTGCAAGTACTAGCCATCCAAATTTCCATCACTAAAACCTGCCATCACACTTTTTGAAACAGCGCCTGTCAGAGCTCATCAGTGTCCTGGCTAGCACATCTCCAACTGCTTAGCAGTTTTGTATTGAAACAGTTCCTGGCTGAAAATGTGCCTTTTCTAAAGTCAAAAATAGCAGATCTGATGCAGCATCAGCTGCAACAATCAATGGCTCCTGGAAACAGTTTCTAGAGACAGAGAATGGCAGAGAGAGTGCATGTACAAGCCCTGTTGCAGAATCATGGATGTACTGATGTTCAGAACTTCACTTCACCTGGAGAGGGAAAAGCCTCCTGCTGTGATTTACTGTACAGAGCAAAACTCATCTTCCTAACTCAATGAATATTTAACTACTTACACAGTATGAATCAGCAGCAGCAGGAAAAAGTGTCTCCTAAACAAATTCCCAGCATCAATCATATGGAGCAAAGATTTGAAGCTGTCTCCAAATGCTCTAAAAGGGTGCCTTGGTGAACAAGTGAGTTATTATACTGGTGTTGGTAGGGATCAGACATAGGTTTTGTCTCCTATTTTTGGCTATGGAAGGAAAAGTATTAAAGCAGTGTTAAGATTAACACATCAGAGTTGAAGAAGGTATATGCTGCAGCCCCTCTCTTGCAGCATTGTAGGGCAGGACTGCAGTAAAACAACAAAAAGGCTCTATATGTGTATCTGACCTCCTAAATGCGGAAGTAAAGAGCAGAATGGAGAAGAGCAGTTTGCAAAGCAGAAGCAGCTCTACCCCTGACCAAAGTAATGAAACCATGAGTTTGCAACAACACTATGAGAAGGGAGAGCATGTGCAATACTACGTATGCTTTGAGGCAAGGAGCTGAGAGGCTGTAATCCCAGAGCTCCTTCTCCAGAGGAATTAGAACCCTGCTCAAAGCAAGAGAGGGGGGAAAGAGTCAGAAGTGTTTTGCCCTTTCTCCTCTGTCCCTTGGCTTGTTTTACATTAAAGAAAATAAATCAAAACGTGTGGAAGGAGTGGTGAGACATTTCTGTTCCTGATGAATTTGCTTGGCCTCAGAAAGCAAAATGAAATCATGGATCATCTAATCCATGAAGCATGGAGTTTAGTGGAATGAGAGGCTGGGGCCAGCCTTCCAGTCAGTCACCATACAGCATCAGTGTCTTCGTTACAGCTAGATCTGATATAATAAGCACTACAAGCACTTCCTCTTTGGAGGATTTTCTATATTTTTAAATCACTTAAGACTTAAGTCTAATTTGAGGAATGTTCATTGAAGACAATTAATTAGCTCCTAAAACGTGTGAGGTGCAAACATATGATGAGACAAGCTGCTTTTGTAGACTTCTTAATGCAAGAACTAATCAATACATCCTGTTGACTAAGAAAGGACAAAAGAAAAAAACTGATTTACACTGGCCTGTTGAAAATACCTAGCAGTACTGCTGGATGCTCTGAGATTGCACTGCTTTGCTTGTAAGCCAGCTGGCCCTCTTTGAGCAGGGTCACTCTCCTGAACTGTGCATTGGGGAGCATTCGATGGGCAAGATGCTACGGGTTCAGGAATGTTGTGCTTCTGCTGCTCTGTTTTCCCAGTTGTCAGCTCTGTTTATAAATTGTCCACTTATAGCAAATGCAGCACCTGCTATGGACACCTCAAGCTGCCAAGGGCTTGAATGAAGATGTGCTTGAATGGCTCAAAAGGAGCCATTCCATGCTTTAGGCTATTACACTCAGCTCTTTGGTTCAAGTAGCTTCCCAAGACTTCTGAAGACAAGTTTTGGACAAATTGGACAAGCCTCTAGAGTTGCTTTTGGACAGACCTAAGATGTACAGTACTCCCCTTAGGAATATAGTAGCAGATCCACTAGACCTTGAACATACCACCCTCTGTAAACATAGTATTTTTACCCGCTACACAGCACTTAAGGACAAATTCAGACCAGTAATCCAGAAAACCGAAATCATAAAAAAATCCCACTGAATTTTTTACTGTATAGTTCAACTGATTTATGATTTTGATGTTACCAGAATACGATGATTATTCATTAATAACTCCCAGGTGGAAAATGTAAGATGCCTGGGCTTGTTCAAACTCATTCACCTATTCCTTTAACCAACCTCACTCACCCTAAAGGTGCTTAAACAGCAAGGAGAAAATGGTCCATCACACGTGTCAGAAAATACAAAAGGGACATACCAGCCCCATTGCTCAGCTGACCCAAGTGTAGCCGAAATGTAGGCTCGCTGCACAGGGGTGAACACGACCCAGATCCTGCTGCAAAAGCAAGGCAACCTTGAGGAAAACTCTGGTTGCCACTCTGTGAAGATGGAGGTCCCAGAGTTGTTAATAACCAGCTGAGGGGGGAGATGGGGTTGGTGCCTTTTTACCCAAGGAGAACTTCTGGGAGGCTGCACAATGCAAGGGCTCCTGGGTTTTGGAATTCATTCCTCTTCTCCTGTGGCCAGAAATAGCTTCAAATTCCTGACCATCAGGAATAGTATAGTCAGTCCATTTATTAGTCTGGGCTTTTGGGGAGGCTTCAGTTGTATGAGGGGTGACTGGGCTCAGAGATTAATGATTTTTTTGGGGGGTCATTGCTTTTCACTGGGGTTAGTGGTTTGCTTCTGCATTTCTTGCATTTTATGGGGCATAACTCAAATAACTTGAGATTGTCAGAGTATGACATGGGCTTTCCTCACATAGCCGAGTCAGAATTCATGCAGAGGTGGTCTCAAATGCCTCAAATGTTATAGGTTTCTGATTCTTTCTGGACTGTTTATCTCATTTGCTTCAGTGTAAAACTGGCACAAAATGCTACTGAATAAAAATTCTCCAACAGTAGTAGCCTTTTACCCAGGTCAGGTTGATTGCACAACTCACCATTGACACTGGCCTACAAGCCCTGTGGTCCTCCCTTGCAGCTGGACCACAGTCACCCAAGAGGGGCCTTTACACCATGAACAGTATGCTCCTGGTGGTCTGTCTTCAGGGAAATGGGCAACCAGTGATGCTGGAGAGCAACAGTCTGGAAACACTTCATTAATCTGTGAAGCTTGCTGCCCCAAGATAAAAGGAGGTCAAATGCTCGAGTTCTCCAAATGGACTAGTTTCTGTACTTCTGCAAACTTCTAATTGTACATTCACTGACAACATTCAAATTCTAATTGTACATTCACAGACTATAGCAGATAATCATTCACATTACAAGAGATTATCCAACCTTTCCTGGAGTTAAAGTGGGGGGATAGACAAAAAATCATTGCCTGAACAATTTCTCAGGAGCATCTGACAAGGTCTAGTGAAAGAGGAACAGTCCACCAGAGAGAACGCTGCCACATGACCACTCCCCAAATGCCTCCCAGGTGCCTCCTGACTTGCCAAAGGATAAGCACAGGGGCAGCAACCACCACTGCAGCTAAACAGTGAGTCCGCACTGCTGATTGGTTGGTCCTGGAGATGCTGAATGTGTGAATTACCAGCAAAATGTGGAAGCAGAGATTTGGTGGGACAAGACTCAGTGCAGTGTGGATGCAGTAGGCTGGCATGACCAGCCATAGCAACCCTGACCTCTTGCAACTCATGGGAGCAGTGGCAGCACCCTGGGCCCTTTGCAAGGGAAGGCAGGGAGCCAGGAGCTGCCTCCTGACTCAGTTCACATCTATCATCAGATCCCTACCCACAGGCCCAGGCTCAGGCACACGCCTGAGTGGGGGCTTTGAATTCCTTCCAAAACACTGGTAAAAGTTATTTGAAACCCATTGGTGTGGGCTGTGTTATTACCAGCTTGTTCTTCCCCTCTAAAATCAAATTAAAAATTAATTTCTAGGCACTTAGAGAGGTCTAAAAATGCATTCTTTTTCTGAGTATGGATTAGAAGTCAAGAGATATTATGCAGATCTGAATTCACCTTCTGCTACCAAATATAGGAAAAGGGAACCTTTGAAGCCCAAGAACAGCTAAGAGTAATTGTCGGTAAAGAGATGGAGTCACATGATTAGGAAACAATACTCACATTGCAGCTTTAGGCAACTATTAAACTAAAATAGGAAGCCAGAAAAGTTTCACTTCATCAGTTCACTATGCTACTTATAGTACTCCTATGCCTCTGGATTATTTCAGATTAACTGCTGTTATCTTTTGTTTTAGCACCAGTGGTTGAAATTCCTTCCTCAATAAAATTCAGAAATGCTAAATATAGACATACAATGGTATTAAATCCTAGTTGTCAGTGAAGTAGTCCAGAAAATGCCCATTGAGTTATAGAGATGCAGGTAAAAATGTTTACAAGAGCTTAGAAGCCACAATTACACTTATTTTCAAATTAGGTTAGCTCTCAAATGTGCATTGGCATTTGCTCCCAGATCTTCAGGACAGCTCAAAAAGTTGCCTGTTAGGAGTTTTTTGGAATGTGGCCATCAGCTCCACTATGAGAATGGTTAGGTGTTGAGTGAGCACTTCTGGAAGTGCTTCACACTTTCCAGTCATGTCTGAGGGCTGACTACAGAAGAGCATGACCTACTTTAAAAATTTGGCCCCCTGCATAGGGACAACAGAAAATATGACTGTTGAAGAGTGTGTGCAAGCATCAATGAATATACCTTTATGCAGAGTACAGTAAACATTCACTGCTCTAAAAGTCAATATTTTGGAATGGGTTCTTAATGGGAACACACTGAGAAAATCATTTTATCTACCTGAATGTTGGTGAATTGTGTCCAGCAGGCATGTAGTGATAGAGAACAAATAATTGTTGCAAACTTGAGGACATTCACATTTTTGAGGGTAAGGTTTTCCAGGGTGTTTAGGGTTTGAGAGGACACAATTTTACTTGTTGCATTGTACTGACATGACAGATACCTGCACTCATGCCACACAGCTTGTGCAGGCATGTAGTCCTTAAAAGAAGCTGCGGGTTTTGGCTCAAAAAAACAGTATGTGCACCTTGACTCATTATTTTTGTTTGGATCTCGGCTGAGATCCCAACCTTTGGGTCATTGAGTTGATACTGTACTGAAGATATTTTCCTGTATTTGGTAACATGAATTATTCTCACAAACACATCAGTAGTGCTAAGTACATATTTCATTTTCATGTTCCATATTTTCATATGTGCATCTCAGTGGGTGGCATCGATATATCAACTATGTATGCTGATTTGCTTTGGCTCCACTGACCTCTAATATTTCTTCAGCACCATGTGGAAGGAATTTGCTGATGAGTAATTGGCCCTTCATATGTACCTTCACTTAGTAAAGAAGTTTCTGTACACTTGGTCACATCATGGTGTTTCAGACCACACTTTGGAAAAGGTAGTCTTGCTCTTCAAATCTCCCCTGGATTTTGCCCAACATATATTTATATGTAAGAACTAAAATCCTCATTGTCATACTTTTCTACTACTACAACCCAGTTCCATGCTGTGTGATATTTCCTGCTCCAGTCTATATGGGAATACTGCTTCTGCTAATATAAAACTTTCTTAACTTCAACTTTCCTTGAAAGCAATGGGGAAAGAGTTAGGCCTGAGTTGCCCATACAGAACAGCCAAAGAGACAAATTGTGAGCAATGTACTATAAGAAACAATAACACACCTCAAAATGCTGCACAAATGATTCACATGCAGCTAAACACTTCTTTTTAAGAATCAGGAGAAATGATATTGCAGTATAGGTACAAGACAGCAGTCTTCAGCAACTTCCCTTTAGCGCAGTGCTCAGCTTGAAGACTGAAAGAATCATCACAAGAAGATCACCAGAACCATCTCTGGTCTCACTGTCTGAGATCAGGGGATAGCTTGTGATTCAAGTCTCCTGTGACAGGTTAAATCCTGGCATGTTAATTAGTCTTTTACACAGTCTAATGATGGGGTGCAGCTCAAGAAACCTAAGATTTCTTCACAGCTAACTTGGTCAGGAGCTGACTGGGTCACCTCACACAAACCCCTTTATCTCCTCAGACTTCAGTTTCAACATCTCTAAAATAGACCTAGCAATGTTTCCTTGGTGCTTGAAGATCAGCCACTGAGAAGTATTTTACTATTATTTAAGCAAACACATGTATGACTTTGTAGGAGCTCTGCACAAATAAAGAAAAGATGAGTACTTTCCCTGAAATGCCCATCACAGGACATGAATCTCTCTGAGGTAATGAAATACTATTGTCTACCTATGACAGACCAACTGATCACAGGCTATCACTGCTGCTTTACATCTGCATCTACCTCTCACCACCTCCACACAGACACACAGACCTGAACCTCTCTGGACACCTAACCTCCCATTAGTGCCCTGATACAAAACCACATTGCTTCACAGATGAGACTTTAATCAAGGTCTGAATGTTATAACCATAGGCTGAGATGGGAGGTCAGGTTATCCATCTGCATCAGCAGCATGAGGATTTGAACTGAAGTCTCTCATGCAAGCAGCCTACAACTGGCTGCCATGTCTTGGCAGTGTGGTGAAATTTGAAGAATGAAGAAAGAAAGACAAGGTGAAAAAAAAGTGGTTGGTTTAGATGCCTTCAGATAAGGAGTTTCAAATGGAAGACACTACTTCCCAGCAGATGACTTATGCTAGAAGCAATGCTCCTCAGCTCTTCCCCATACAGGCTCACAAATACAGGATACTGACCTTCACAAGTTTTGTTTTGGGTGACTGCTGTTCCATTGGGAAGAGCCCAGGCTGACTCTGCAATGGTGAGTGTGCTAACATTATTCATGCGTTGAAACTACTTACTACAACACCTGACACGTCCTTGAAAATTTAGCTGGTTAGCTTGGATACGTTTTACTCCCACCTTGTATAGTACTTACCTGGATTTCCTGGTGCACCTGTAAAACATTCAGCAGAAGTCTATGAAAATGATCTTTTTAGAACATTTTTTTTCAAATTCTTCAGCTTTCTGGCTATCCACAAATAGTCAGAAAGCCCTCTTCTAGAAGTGAGGTACCATAGTTAAGTCCCCCACACAGCTCTGAAAACACTACAGCTATAAAATGGCTCTTAGTGAGTCTTAGTTACTTACTTGTGGGAAAAGAAAAACACTGTTATGTCCCACAGCATGGTAAGCAAAACATATTTAATTTTAGACTAGACTACTATAAAAGCAAATACTAAAAATTGCTATATGAAAACATCAAGGTATTCACCAAAATATTTTCTAGTCTTTTTTTTTTTTTAATAAAAATGGTTGTGTTTTTCTTCATTTTATCTATGTAGAGGATAGTTGTTTCCTAGGATGCCTTACTGGAGGTAAATTTTCGGGATGGGGGTAGAATTTAAAATTATGTTTATTTACTTATTTATTCTGGCTAGATACATGACTGGCACTTGGTTGCATTGTTTTCTCTTACAGTAAATAATCAACATTTTTCTTTCTCATACAGCATTTCAATCTTCACTTGGTAGTAGTTTAAACAAACCAGAACTAGAAAGTGTAAGCATACCCTGAAATAAACACACTGAAATGCAAGATACCTCCTTGTCTGCTTTTAATTACAATTAAAGGTTTAGTAGAAACTATCCTGGAAGGAAACATAACCTCAAGCAAACTATATTAACTCTGTAAGGACAAACAAACTTCCAGGTAAATCTAAACACAGCTCACTGTAAATTACGGGGCAGTCTTTCCCAGAGTATGAAAGGATATAAGCAGACTAAATTGACTTACTCTCACAAATGAGGAAAAACACATGACAGGGAGAGAATTAATTTGTCTAATCCTAAAATAAAGACCTAAAATAATATTATTATTACAGTTGTGCATATTTTCAATAGTACTGCTCTGTTTTGTGCCCATTGACATATCTCAGGTGTGAAAGCAAAGGGGATAGCAAGCTCCCTTATAAAAAGATCTGCCATAAAAGACTAGAAAATATTAAAAAATGGGAAAAATCGGGGAGTAAGGAAAAGCCGCCTTGTAACTTACCAAAGTTACATCCCTAGTAGGCAGGGATGTGGTAGACCCGTAGCCTGACTTAGGTCAAACCTGAGAGAGAAAGCAGACTCTATAGGGTCATTACTCTGCGTGCTATATAAACAGCTACTCCTGTGTCCTGACCTCTGGGCTCAAGAAGATATCCTTGTTTAAGGTCACAAGGAAAACAGAAAAAGTGAACAAAGCTTGGCAGTTTTTGAACGAGAAACACCTTAATTACATGGAGACAGACAGATTGCCTGCCCATGAAATGCTAATTCTTCCAGCTAGGTCTAAGGTAAACTGGACACCTCCTGAAGAGCTTTCTCATTTAGTATTCACATACAAGACAGCTAAACAAAGTGAACCCCCTTGTATTTCATTAATAGATGTCATTACTAAAATGAAACTTGTTTCCTGGATTCTTTTAAATAAAGCTACCAAAAATATTCTCATACCACTGCCAAAAAGTTAATGAAGTCCAAATTCCCATGGAAAACATTTGTGTGTGGTATTTTCTTTAACTGGTGTATAATTACTGCTCAAATTAAATGCCACACACTTCACCTAGAGTCTGGGAGCCTTCGTCATCATCTATAAAAATGAATCTGTGTAGCATACTTTTCCTTTCTTCATATGGTGTTGAAATGAGAATGCATATTATAATGAGGCATTTGAGGCAATGTTGTACTATTAGGATCATTAAATAGATCAAATAGAAAATATACTCTTTTCTAAAAAAATATTTTGCAATGGCTCTATATCAAGACTCATAAGATTACCAGGACCATGTATAAAAATCTAGAGTCTGAGGACCAAATCTTACTAGACGCTTAGTGGTGTCATCCTTCTCAGAGTATTAAGCATTGTTTGGTCTCTGTAACTAGCCCCACTGACTCACAGAATCACAGAATCAGTGAGGTTGGATAGACTAGACATAATAACTCACATTACCAGGTCAGAAAGACTGATATTGATTCTCCTTAGCTCTTCACTAGGAAAAAATATTAAAAATCATGGTTCTTATGTATTTTTAACTGACTTCGTTTAGTGGTTATGGGACATTGCCCCTTTAACTGAGAACATCCCTTTCCATTGGATTTCTAGTATAAGTCGACTCAGGGTGCTCTGTATGAAATGAGATGGCTCTAAAAGTTGTTTTAAAAATCAATACTCAAGGCTGCGCTTGTACCTTCTGGTATCTCTGGCAACCACAGCAGGTTGGTAGTGTGATAGGCTGTGCTATTAGCATTTAATTTAAATATCTTTTATGAGCTTTGTGTGAGGCTCTGATCTGTGCAATCCTTTGAAATAAGACAGGATGAATATTGTTTCTATTATGATTTGATTCTCTTTGTGTGCAAGACGTGTAAGAAACCCTCATCCTTAAAAGTGTTTCCCTGCAATACAACACTGTTCATTGTGACAGGGAGCAGGAAACACTGTGAAAATTGGGGATGGTTAAAGTCAGAAGAATGTTAATTATGTAGTGGGAAATTAGCTGGAACAATGCTTTTCAATCGCTTTCTATTTGGGAGGCCCTAAAAATCCACAAGTGGGTGCAAAACCACCTTTCAGAGAAAAAAAAAGTTACTTGCTGATGTGCTTGTGTTCAGTTTGTCTTCCACAAACCCTTCAGAAGAGTAACTGCTAAGCTATGACATTGCTATAGAGGTTCCTTCTTCAGAAGCTGGGAATGCCACAGGTTCTTTATGATGTCTTATGGTGAGAACCTTGGTTACTAGGCTTTTAACCAATGAAAAGGTATTCCTTTTAGCAACAGCATGCTCAAGGACCATTGGAGCTGTTGCAAAGAAAAGCCATATAGGTATCTTCCAACAGTTATTTGGATTATTTTTTTTTGTTAATTGCTATACAGCTTTAATAATATTTAATTTGTTATCATGGATTGAGATGATTTATTTCCAACCGGGTCATTTTTAATTCTCAATATTAACTAGCATGAGAGTGTAGGCATTATTTCTTTAATAAATATTTAGTAAAGAACTATTTCTTGAATACAAATGCCCTGCTCCTCTGAGTTTGAGAAACTGTGATTCATTCCCAGGGTGAATCGTAAAAAACATATTCTTGCTAGAGTGAATTTCCACAGAAGAGGCTCTAGCCTTCAGCATTAGTAATCAAGCTTGGTTAATAAAATATTTGGTTAGTTTTGGTTAATGAGAACTTTTGAAGTTACACTTGAATGTATTTTTTCCCTTTCCCTGTATCTGCATACTCCTAGCATTTTTCCTTAAGAGTTACGTCAAGAGTGCTTAGAAAAATTGAAAGGCAACAAGCTGGAAGGCTTCTAGCATGTAGTCACTTTGATGTATAAAGATATCTATATGCATCATTAAAAAATTTAAAACACCCGGTGTGGATAAGAAACACATGAACAATTTTTGATGGTCAAAAATCTGTATCTATTAAGCAGCCATTGGGCTCTGTTTGGAAATAGAATTTGATTATTTATTGTCATTTTAAATAGAAAAAAGTATTTACTATTTAGCTTCTTTAGACAGCCTTAAAGTTGTGATTTGATTCTTTTTGTGTGCAAGATACATAAGAAACTCTCAACTTGGAAAGTATTTCCCTGAAACACAACACTGTTCATGGAAATTGGAGATTTGTGTGAAGAAATGAGGGAAAGGAGGAAAATTAGCATCGCAGATTGGCAATTTTAAGAGAAATGTTACAACATAAAAATATTTTTATGCTCAATATCATGACAGTCATCTCCCATAAACATACTGAACCTCTGACTCTATTTCAGGCAGGCACGTGGATTATTAGTTCTTTGTTGGGTAACAACTATAAACTCCCATAACTTATTTTGCTTTCTAATTTTCTTAAAGTTATTTTTTCATTTAACGAAAATTAGCTGCATGGAGTTAATGCAGGTAAATACATAAACTGGAGTTTTTGTTGAGTGAATTAGCTAATGCTGTCTTATCTGTTTCAAATGTACTTGGTCAGAAGGGGAAGCGCTAGATAATGTAACCTCACTCTTTCTGTTTGTAGGACAGAGAAATGTGAATGACAGCCTAGTTGTACATGCCTGAATGAGGACTGGAACTGAACAGACCAGCCTGTATTAAGAAGTTTGAATCAAAGTGGTATTATAGGTTTAAACCTAACTAAAAGTTGTCATGAATTTTCATGTTAGGCATAATCCCATCTAGCTCTTTAATAAACAACAAAACACTTGAAAAATAATCTACAGAGACTTTTGTAACAAAGCTGGTTTTAAGAACAGGCTCTTCTCCTTTAAGATATGAATCTTAAGGGTTACTGACTGTGAGCAATACGAAGATCAAATGAACTAATTTCTAAAAATCAGGCTACTTACTTAATTGTTACATACGGATTTAGGTACATGCATGTAAACACATAATTTAAAATTCTAAATCATCTGGCCTTTTCAGATATGGATCAAATTGTGATCAGGCAATCATATGCCTCGATTACCTTCAGGAAAGGCTGCAGCAGCACATTTGCCACAAAGGGCTCAACCTACCCCAGTATATGCCTGGGAAGGAAGGACACATAATGTATAGACCTCAATGCCTTGCCTTGTAATCTCATTCCCGGGGTCTGATTTGGTCTTAAAGCTGCCAATAGTTTGGTTCCTGCATGTACTGGAAACCATCTGTGGAGCCAGTGGTTTGACAGTCAAAACTGTTGTTATGGCTGATAATGAAAAATATGGCTGAATGCCTCCCACTGAGCATCAGAGAGTCAACAGCAGTCTCTCATCTGGGATTTACCATATTTCTGTAGGGTACAAAGTCTTTGAACATTATGTTGTGTGCCTTGCAATTATTTTGTGTATGTACAAAACTGGACTTCCCCCAACTGACTTTTAAGGGGACTACAGGCTTTTATTTTTACCTCATTATAAGAATGATTCATAAATAATTATCAGGACTTGTTCACTTCCTAGCACTTCATCCATTCAGCTGTACTGATGCCAGATAAGCTCCTAATTTATTTTCTTTTTTCAAGGCGTGGCCCTGGGTCACATTTACCAATGACCCAATCATTGCCTTGAGGCCAGGGGTCCCTGTCAGTCCCAGGAGTGGTCCCTTAGAAGGTCCATTTTAACCTCTAATGTCAGGTAAAATAAGAGACATTTGGGTTGGTTTTTTTCAGGAAATTACAGATTTGCAATTTTGTTCTTATTAGTTTCCATGTCATTCTTCATTACTCAGAGTATAGGATCATAGAATGACTTGGGTTGGAAAGGTTCTTAAAGATCATATATCAAGGAATGAGCACTCCAGGAGCCAGTGGTCTGAAATCAGAGAGTTGCAAAGGCAGTTTTTCTGAAGGTGTAAATCCAAGAGATAGAAATAGATGTTAGGCTGTTTGGTTCCTCTCACTGACAATTTCCAGTTGTCAGAACATTTTCTAGCTGTTGTCTGACAAAGAGCTGTTAACTAAAAGGCAAACATGATGCCTTTCTGAACTAATGTAAAACTTTCAATTTCTTTAATGGGTGGGGAATTGAAAATGACAGTTTGAAAGCCAAACAAATGCCTCTATTTTTAATCATGCAAAGGCTGGAATGTTGCTTTTTGAAGTGTACAAAATAGTAACATACGGGACATTTTAGCAACATGTAATTTCTGTTACTGGTCATGCAGCATTATTTTATCCCAGTCGCTTCTGAGGCGCTTGATGTCAGGAGGATGGGGCCAGATGCTTCTCAGTGGGGCCCAGTGACAGGACAAGGGGCAATGAGCACAAACTGGAACACAGGAAGTTCCATCTAATCATGAGATAAAACTTCTTTACCGTGTGGGTGACAGAGCACTGGAACAGGCTGACCAGAGAGGTTGTGGAGTATCCTCCTCTGGAGACATTCAGACCCCTCCTGGACACCATCCTGTGCCACCTGTGAACCTGCTTTAGTAGGGTGGGTGGATTAATGATCTCCAGAGGTGCCTTCCAACCCCTACTGTTCTATGATTTAGGCTCTGGCAGCCCAGAATGGGTTTGAACTCTCTCTTGTTTTATAGCACACAAATAATCTCAAAGAAGAGAAACTCAAGGCTGCTCAATTTTGTAGGTCTGGTTAGCTTGCAGACTTTTTAAAAAGGCTGCAAGGTATAATTTCTATGAATACAGAATTACTATTGCTGTTCTCATCACATCAGTGGTCTCTAAATTAACGTAAAGATATAAAGCACTAGTCTGAAGAATCCCAAGTGTGTAGATAACATTTCCACAGCCAGGCACTGAGATCAGAGGAAAATCCTGCCTGAGATCCTCAGACTATAAAACTTCCTGGTGTAAGAGATAAGTAGATTATTCTTGTCAAAGAAGCTGATATTAAGTGAGAAGCACAAACGTATAAAGCTTTAATGTTTTAACATCCTCAGTAGATTATGTTTTTTTCTCATATAATAAAACATTTATAATTAATCATAAAGATTGTTCACAGTATGTTTTGTAGTGCTTATGGCTTTTATTGCTGGTGTTTGTATAACAAAAGTTTCTGACAGCTCTTACATTTTCAAAAGGCTTTCTGTGAGTTCTTATCACAGTTTAAAAATAATACATGATGATCAATCCTTCTACTAAATTCTGAAAGAGAAAATGTTTAACACTTTTATGCATCCTCTGATCAATCAAAAGAAAGTACTAAATATACACTAGATGTGAATAAGATACATTTTTATATCTTCTTCATCACTTTTCTCCTTTATTAGTGTTCAAATTTGCTCCCCAAAGTGTAGGCAAACAACACCCTGAATTTTGTAAACATATGTTTGTGATACAACTTTGCACACAGCTTCAAACTATGCAGAAATAATACTTGTTCAGTTATAAAATATATGACTCAGACCTTTGGTCTGCCTGCTTTCTATCTGCAGTTGTGTATCTTTGCTTTTCTGTCTTGGCATTTTATCGCCTTAAAGTTGTGTTTATCTATGCTGCAATTTCTCCTCCTTTTCTTTGTCCCCCAGTATTAATTTGGTCCTGGGTGACTTAGGGCACTGAAGGCCCTGAGGTAACTTCTTGTCTAAGGACAGAATAAGATGAACTGCAGAACACAGTACAGGCACACAATCCTACAGCTCAGCATAAACCTCTGGTTTTTAGGGCTATCCCATCTTCTCTGTGATCAGTGCATGATATCCTAGTAAATGTGCATGATGTCCTTGCTCCAGCCTTACATCTACATTAGCACACAAGTGTATAATCACACACATCTTGAATCAAATTTTCCAGTGTTTGGGTCCACGAACTGGCAAGAATATAATCTGTAGTGTAACTTTGTAACAGATATAGTCAAACGTGCTTTCAGATAATATTCTTCATTGTATATATTGAAATGTAAATGCATAGCATTTTACTTCAAGTCAGCTAAGAGATTAATGATGTTTAATCTTGCATGTGCATGTAAATTAAAATCCAGGAGAGTGACTGTTCCCCTTGGCTCGCAGCTGCTAGGAGTATGCGTGGGTGTGTCTGAAGTCCTCAGCAGTGCTTTCAGCAGAGCAGGTTCAGCCTGACGAGGGTGATGAGTTTCCTGAAAGATAAAATAGCCTGTTGCACTGACATTCCAGCTCACCTGGAGAGCCTTCAAATCACACTAAAGAAATCCAGAGAGGACATGCTCTGTAATCCTTCAGGAGCTGATGCTCTAAATCCCATACTTGATTCATAGACAATCTTAAAGATTTTTCAGGGTCATGTTAAATTCTGCCTGTACTTATGTAATAAACACTTCCTAAGTAACTATGATATGACAGCTTTAATGGCCAGTTGAGTAAGCTATTCAATGTTCCCCAAACAATGGGACATAAGAAAGCATTCCAGTGCAAATATTACCATGACACCAGCTAATTAATTTAAACGGCATAAGGCAGTGATAAAACAATTTGTAAGCTGTGTTTACTATTTTACAAAATACATCCTGGCCAAATGGAAGATTCTGTACTTTGTAGTAACTTTTTGAGTCCAGGAAAGTATGTTTGACCTGGAACAAACACATTAATATATAAAAGAATGTTATTTAGATTAAACACCATTGCCTTCTCCCATGTCTATATCCATGGGTTACTGTATGTTTTTAAAGGAAAATTAACCTTCATCTGTCTTTAATATAAGTACCATAGGAATATGTTGTCACATTCATTCCAATGCAAATTTTATTCCAGACTTCATAATGAACACAGATAATCCCTAATCTGTCCCTCTGCCCCTAACAGTATTTGGTATATTATAGAGGAGCAGAGCTGAAGCCAGTATGGTCTAACAATGGAGTTCAGACAAGGTATCACATGTTGTGTAGCAGCAATATGCTTCAAGAAAAATCTGTTCTTATATAAAATGTAAATTCCTTTCCCTGAACAGTTTTCTTATGCAACAGACTGCCTCAGAAAGAAAGTGTTTTCAAGTGCTTGGCTGAGGAGGGGAAAAAAAGCCTTTCTTTGATTATTTTGTTTTTCTAGACATGAAGATAATTATTCCCCCAGTTTTCTGGTTGGGTAATTGGTACAAAGAAACAAGCAGAGAAGAGATGGGTTAAGCCTGAAATTTTCCCTTCTATGCCAAAAAGCCATACATGGTTTGGCAGAAAGCAAACAATTTAAATTAGGCTCCAAATATCTTTTTTATAAAGCTATTTCACAGTTTAATAAAAGTACAGTATTATTATGACTGGAGCAACTATGAAGCTCCCTTATCTAAGCAGTACATCCAGGTTACATGACAATAATAGTAATTTCTGAATACAGTGCTACTTCTCCAATCCCTTCCTGCCCTGGAAGTCTGTTGACCTCTCGTTTAGAAGGATGATCTCTTCTCATGACCATTCCTTAGACTCAGGCTGTCAGTGATACAGTAGTAGCCCATTTAGAAATCAGACAGTAGTCTTTCTTAATTACTACCATGATCTACTCCAAAGCTGAACCAGAAATTATTCTAACCAATCTAATTATTCTAACCCAACCTAACCATCTGCAAAATGACCGATACATTTTATTTTTTTATTTTCAGACATGATCAGCCATCACTGACTTTTGTCTAACTTTATTTACTAACTTTTTACTAGCTTTTACTAACTCTGAGTTTACTTAATTGACTACCTCCATACGAAGGCATAAATAATAATTCAAATCTATGTGTGGAATTTTAAAATTTTTTTTTCATCTTGTTACAAGTGCTAGAGGGCATGTGTCCATGGACTTTCCGAACAGGTCAGAAAAAAATAAAGATCTTTAAATGCTAAAAATAAGTGAAATCAAAAGAAAACTTACTGCTCTTCTGTCAATGATCTTCCATTCTCTTTTAGAGTAATATGATGTTAGAGACATGTTTTGAACTTCCTTTTTGTGAGTAGATAGTCTTGAGTGATTCAGATGAGTAAAGGCTATATTATCAACCACATTGATAACTTCTTACATACAATGAAGAAAGTATCATATCTAGATATAGGTTCATTCATGCATGCTTTTAAAAGCATGTTTTGCCTTCATTTTACACTTCTGGGAGAGAGACAACACCAAGTCAATTAGTGTTTGTACAGATCATACAGATCTTAGTAGGCTTTAAAACTAATGTAAAACTTCTTTTTAAGCAGTGCAGACCCAGAGCATGCATACCTTTAACCAATTTACTCCTTGCTGAAATCAGTTCAGCTTGTCTAAACACAGGATGCTTCCTTTGCACATTACTTACAAGATAATGATTGCTCTAAGGGACTCTATAATGCATATTCCCTTTCAGATCTTTGAAATTTGATCTCCAAAATGGCTTTGGTAGGACTGTTCTTATGATACAGGTTGTTAAAATACATAAATGTATTGTAATTGAAAGAAAACTGAAATTTTGCATGGCTATTCTGCATTTACAATATGTACAATTTTCAGTACTAAGTACGTGCAGCACTGTATCTGTATGACCATGATTCATCTTCTCTCTCTTTCCCAGCTGCTGATTCCCTGCCAAGTTTCACTGCTGGCAGTTTTGTATGGTGTAAAACCTGAAACCAACATGCAGTTGGCAATAATTACAGAAATAAGTTAAAAGATCCCAGTGCGCTATTTATTTTTAAAGTGTCTGGGCAGTTTTCTTTCTCAAGTTAGAAGCACAAGTCTCCCTTTTGTGTCTTGGGCTAGGCTCCTTTCAGTTGCTGTTTCACAACATCAGTTTCACAACACTGAGGCAACAGACAAACTAGTCTTCCTTGGCAACAGGCATTGCTATCCATTTACGTTTCCTTTTAAATACTGCTGAAAAATTAAGGAGGAGGGGGGTTGCAGCAAAAATACATATTAATGTCTTTTCCATCAAGTTAGATAGGAGACTAATGTTTATCTCTGTCTATAATTGCAAGAACTCAATATGAGGCAAAATTGATAAATATTGATGCAACTTCAAATGGCTAGCTTTTCCTCAGCAAGTACATGAGATCAATCAGGTTTTATCACATCACAGTGGGCAGATGGGGTAGCTCAGGTGGGTTTAGGTGACTGGGACCACACCAGTAAGTCAAGAACCCAAAAAAAGGGAGATGCTGCCTGAAAACACATCTTCTCTGACTGTTGCAACTGGCCTGCAAAGTGGCTGCTTTTGTCTCATGGTTTCCTGGAGCAAAAGAAAGGGTGTTGTCCTTTGTTGCTGGTGCTGTTGTCGCAGGCCTTCAGTGGGGCACATTTGTAGCTGTCAGTGCATTTACAACAGGGACCTGTCCACCCTTTGCAGTGATCTGTGTTGGCCCTTAGCATCCCGCTGTTGCCATGAACAGAGGATTTCCTGTCACTCCAAAGCGCACAGGTACAGTGATTTCTTTGTCTGCAGACATTAAACTGGATAGTTTTCTCATTCTTTTTATTTACAGAGGGAAACATTAGAAGTCACAAATAAGAACGGTGTTGTAGTGACAGCCACAGCATTCATATTGCCTGTTTCAAGGTCTTTGATGTTCCAGTCCCAGATAAAGAAATTCTTTTGTGCATCATGTCTTCAAGTCAGTAACACTTTGATCTACATTTAAACACATGTAGTCATTGCCTTTATTTACAGAGTTCAGATGTTTGGGAAAAAACGATGATGCTTCTAATCTTGAAGGCTCTGCCACTGGACTATTAAAACACTGCACATATGATTCTTATGTGAATGGCTCATAAAATACAAGCAGATTCTACATTTCTTACCTCTGTTTACTGGTTATCATGGTTGGGTAGAAAGAGGTTTAGACTGGTATGGACAGAAATGAGGGTGATGTCTCAGCATCCCAGTGCTGTGTTACAGGGTAGTCTGGGCTATGTCCAGCCCTTTTGTCAGCCTGTGTTGGCTCATTTCTCTTCACAGGGAAGGGAGTTGGCTACTTAACATGCTCCATGCCAGCACACCCTCCTCTCAGTTACTTTCAAACCCTACCCATCAAAATTTCCCTAGTGGGGCAGCCATAGCCAGACAGAGCTGGGTATCAGCCTGTGGGGGGACAGTCCTGCCCTGGAAAGCATATCAAGGTGGGGTGGGTAAGTATGTACTGAGCTCCTGAAAAATTCCCAGGTCCCCTGAGTCTCATCACATCAACTTCTCTGGACTCTACTGGGACTTGATCATGCCAAGATGTCCCACAGCTGCCATCATTGTCATACATGTGTCACAGGCACCAATGAGATTTGTGTTGGGAAGATCTGCCACGGAGGATGAAAACTCTTGTAGGGCTCATCTGACAGAGGTGACATTATTGGTGTGGGGACAGCAGGGCATATGTCCTTGTAGATAACAATGATGGTATTTGCAGTATATTTGTGTAAGTGGACCAAATTTTCATATCAGAACTGGGGTGTGGCTGTACATCAGGACACTGTTGAGGCAGAATGTGATTTTTCAAGGTTATCAGCCATGACCCCTTGTTTCTACCTTTTGGGCTCGAAGCTGCCAAATTCTCTGTTGTGACAGTAGCTGCTACTGTGGCTGCTCTTTAAACTGGATATGCTTATGATCTGACTCAATAAAAAAATCAAAGAATGAAAAAGAGTGGCCTTTAGGAAAGGTTCTAATTCATCAGGGAAGGAAGGGTTCCTCAGGGTAGCTGACAAGGCCCTTTATCGATAATTTCATTTGCCACTCCCCAGTTGCAGGGAAGGCTGAGTTAGTTGTACATGAACAAGCTGCTGAACCAGCATAGTTTACAGCAAAATTTGAAGGCAAACGCCACCTTGCAATCTACAGTATTTCAGCAGGAGATCTGTGAGCATTTCAGTCATCCACGTATGGAGGACAGTGTCATGAGTTGCCAGCCTCAGCCACACTGTGTCTGCCCAGGAGTCAGTGCTCTTGGCAGAGCCTGTTGGGTTTTTAAGCAGGGTCATTGCACAACTTTGGTTTCAGTGAATCACAGAGTCACAGAATGTTAGGGGTTGGAAGGGACCTCAAAGGTCATCATCTAGTCCAGCCCCCCTGTTTAAACAAACCATGTAAGAAATAGAATAGACACAACTGTGGGACAGAAACTTCTGGGATGCTGAGACCAGGCTACTGGGCTCAGAAGTTTGGTAATGTCTTGATCAGACCTGCTCCCAACAGATTAGTCATGTCTAATGGGAATCCAGTTTGGATGCAGAGTTATAACCCTGATCAGAGTGCAAGGATTTGAGTGTGACACAGCTTGTGAGTCAGAAGGCTAGAGAAGGAGAGTATGTCTATTCTCCCTTGTCAGTGTTTGGAAGTTTGTGCTCCCAAAACTTTCTGGGGTTTATGTGGTGAAAAAAACCACTGTGTATATACATATATATATATATATAAACCAAACATAATGTAAAAGAGATTAACAAAAAATGGAAGTTTATTTAACATAAATAGAAGCAATGAAAGACTTTTCTTTATACACCAACACTTCAGGTAATGTTACATATGAACAATTAGAAATTCACAGCCTATTCCTGCAATTTTTCATTTGCAGCAAGTTCTTCCACATGTATGTCTTAATTTCCTGTACTGCATCCTTCTTTAAATATATGTTGTTAAAAGCTTGCACATCCTCTTCTCTTCTGAAAGTATTTTAAAATATCTTTCAGAATTTCTGAAAGAATAAGATTATTGAACTTGAAATGTCACTTAATTAATTGTATATCCGTTTTCTTGATGTATCTAGTCATGTCAGATACATCAGCTGACAGTTTGTTGGCTGCTCTTCATTTGATGGTACTATGAGCAGTTACATAAAAAGATGACATAAGATTATTGTAGTAACAAAAATCAACAGGACCCTTGACTTAACATCTTAAAAAACAACTAGTATGTATATGTTTCTATGTACATAATTTTATTTTTCAGCAGGCCACATGTCCTTGTAGATAATGATGCTATTTGCAGTATAGTTGTAGTATGTGGACTGCTTTGTCCACTTAAGACTGTCCACCAAAAAAAAATATTGGGATAAAACCCCTCAAGATTTTGCATGTGTCTTCTTAGCACCTTGCTACTTTTCTGTATCTGAAGTGATGATTTCTAGAGTAGTAAAATAGCCACAACGAATCCATGCTTAAAAAGAACTCTACTGTATTCATGTTGATACACTCTGCTTCTGATTTTGTCTTGATTTATGTATATTTCTTCTAGTAAGATACTGTTCTGTGAATGAGCTTAGCAGGAGACACTGAATAAGTACCATTAACTTTCAGTCTAAACAAAATAACTTTAATAGCTTGGTAAATGTCCATCCTTATTCTGCTTTACTGATGCTCCAGCAACTGTTCATTGTTAAGTGCTGTGGGAAAACTCAGCAATACACAAAGATTGTCCACAGTTATATGAAGACATATAGAAGTGTCTGAAAACCAATGTATTTTAGGTGTCCCCAAAGAAAACCCTTGAACAAAAGCACTTCATTCGTTTAAAAAGTAATACTTTTATCCAAAGATTACCACTGCTGTCAGAGTAAAAACTCTCAATGGCTTGAAATAAGCCAAGATTTCAGTAGTCTGCAAGATCTCCCCAGAATCTTACTAACGTGACTAGTAACAGACCCGAGCACAGGAATCCATAACTAGAAGGATTTCTTAATTTCAAAATCTGGCTTTCTTTTCAATTTGAAATTAACACTCCAAATGAAAAATGTGAGGAAAAAAAATCAGCTGAAATCAATGCAAATATTTTGTTCTGGTAAGACATTTCATTGCAGGCCTAACTGCTACATGATCAAATTGCTAATGACAGGACGAGAGGAAATGGCCTCAAGTTCCGTCAGGGGAAGTTTAGGTTGGATATTAGGAAGAAGTTCTTTACTGAGAGGGTGGTTGGGCACTGGAATAGGCTGCCCAGTGAGGTGGTGGAGTCACCGTCCCTGGGGGTGTTCAAAAAATGGGTTGATGAGGCACTTGAGGCCATGGTCTAATGGTCTAATGGCTAGGAATATGATGGGATAAAGGTTGGACTAGATGACCCTGGAGGTCCCTTCCAACCATAATGATTCTATGAGTCTGTGATTCTATGATAGATTTATATATTATAATATGAAATAAATAACTTAAAATGCAAAAAAAAAAAAAAAAATAGAAAACAGCAGAATAAGACATGTAGACCTCATCAGAATCCTTAAAGGCCTTCTTTATCTGAACAAAATCTAGCCAAATAGCTACATGCCAAACACTGAGATGTGGTTACACTTCTAGGTAGAAAATGGTTCCCTTAACTCTTCCTGCCTGGCACTAATTAGCAGTAATGTATAGTATATATGTGAAAATCATAGCTCCAGATTAGCTATGCTCTACATAGCATATAACATGTATGTTTGCACTTCTCTTGCTTTGGCTTTTTCCCTGTAAGAAAAGAGGTAAATGTCGTCCCAGTTCTACTAAGGCATTGATAATAATATGAGACTGAGGTACCTTTCCCATCACCAGATCCTACTCACAAGTTAATAGTCTTTAGAAGTACTGGGCAAAAAGATAAGACAAAGAAAAAGGTTACAGAACACAATGCCCATGATGATCTGCAATTTTCTCCATTTTCTTGCAAAGGGAAAGGCGAATAACAGAATCCAGAAAAAGGCTAACTATAATTCATAACAGAAACTCAACTTCTTATTCCTCTGTAAAACTAGGTTAATGACTGTGAACTATTCATAAAACACTTCAGCATCTCCTTATACATAATGCAAGACTTAACTAATATAAAAACATGATTAATTCCTCTCATACCATAACAGACAGCCTACCATAGCAAATCAACTGTTTCTGTTTTTCTGAGATGAAAAATTTTGTTAACTTGGTAATTCTGCAAGATCTGATTCATTCTCATGCTTCTTTTTTCAGAGACTACAGCCCAACACAAATGTTGGATCCGTTGCATTTACACCAAGCTTAAAATTGCAGGACTGTTGAAATACTGTTTGGAAGGGCTCTCTTGAGATTATCTAGTCCAAACTCCTGCTCAAAGCAAGATTATTGCAAGCATTAAATCAGGTCAGTTGTGGCATTGTCTAACTGCACCTTGGAAACCTCCAAGGACGAAGATGTAACTACATCCCTCACGTTCCAGTGACAGAGGAAGAATATTTAATAGAATATATATCCACCAGCAGCCCACTATCTGACAGCTCAGTGTAGGACCACCTTTCCGAAAATGTAAGCTAAGTTTATCTCTACATCTTGAAGGCTTGATGGAAAATGAGGTGGTGTTTCAATACAATCACTTCTATTGCTTCTTGCTCCTCATTAAATTTGTGGTATGCTCACGCTTTGGCTGATTTATATTCTGCTATAGCACTGTATTTTGGCTGTTAGATGGTTTATTTATCATCTGAAAGTAACTTTGGAGTGTATTTTCTGTGACCTGACTTTGATGGAGAGAGAGAGGCTCTAGACATTTTACAGATGCTTCCAATATTTTTGCATGGCAAGAAGCAAGTTCTAAGAGATGGGGGCTCTGTTAGGAGCAAACATTATATAAGAAACACCTTAAAGTACACCAAATAAGACCTATTATTTTGTGCCATGAAATCACTGATATATCATTACAAGGTTAGCAGAAATCTGATACTCAAAACATATTCATGTCAGGAAAGCTTGGAACCCATGTGATTTTGTAGCTGAAACACTGAATTAGGCAGACACAGGTTTTTATTCCAAGCTTTCTACTTGCCTGCAGCAGGCAAATCATTTTATCTGTTCCCCGTCTGCAAAACAGAGCAAATAGCAGTGACATACTTGAGATTTATTGATGAAATAAAACCTAAATGAGAGACTACTCTGATACTAAATAACAAGTCTTGTCTCTAGGAATTATTCAGAGGGGGCTCCAGATCTTCATAGAATAGGAATGCTCTGATTTAAGCATGCTCCCTTAGAAACAGATTCAGTTAAATCATTGCAATTTCTGTAGTACAGGCAAGACCAAAGAAAAAGCCTGAAGCAATAAGTACAGGGGAAAGGGAATGTATTTTTAGATCAAGCAGTGCAGAGCAAAATTCTCTGAAGCTAGCACTTCAGTCACAACCAGTTCTCATTACCTTTCACCTTCTCCTGCTTTAACTTGTGATCACATCATACAAACGAATGTAGTACCAAACCAAATTCAGTCCTTTTACCTGAAGTCCAACAACATGATATTCTGTGCTGAAATACAAACCATACTTGCAACTTGCAGTAGATGCTGTAGCCATGGATGACAATTAAAAAGAAGTAAGGAACAACCCGTGTCAGACATGGACTTCCTAGTATATTTTGATGTAGAGATAATTAATTTTGACAGCAGTCCAAAGCTGGAACCGGGGGGTGTGGGGGGGGAGGGGGGTGTGTGGAAAGTGAGGAACGATGACTTAGCCTGAAGGATAGATATTGTTGTCTCTGTCACCCTTCCTCATAGTTTTGTCTGGAACAGCTTAAGAGCCTTTTCAGCAGAGCATGCTGAATCAACTCATTCTTGGCCAGCTCAGTTTGCTTTTTGCTGAGCCCAGTGCAGGCAAAGAGGAGGGTGTGACCACCGAAGCCTCTTTATTCCACAGACTTCCTAGCCCCTTTGTCATGGTTTCTGCTACCTGGACACAGAGAAAATCGAGTTGTGTCCATTGTCCAATGTATCTTGTGACAGAAGTTGTAATCTTTGTGTGTATTCTTAAAGTCCTAAAAAACTGTGATTCATTATGATGCTGCCACAAACCTATCTGACTTATATTATCAAAATACTATTAAAGCTTAAAAATATTGTGGGGTGTTTTGATTGTAACAAGAAGATGGAATAAGTGACATAGAATGCAATGGCTTGAATGAATTAATTCAGTCCTGGATGACTTTCTATTAATTTGCGGAAGTACATGTATTTGCAGCAGAGTTTCTGCTTTATATGAGTCTGTAAGGATTCCAGTAAGAGTATTTTGGTGCTTGAATACAAGAGAAACAGTATTTAGCCAACCTACTATATTAACTGCAATCAAAGGCATTTAGACTATGAAGCACTGAAGAGAGCAGTAGATCTCTCTCTTCAAAACATTCACAGAAACATAGAATCATAGAATCATAGAGTCATAGTATGGTTTGGGTTGGAAGCAACCTTAAAGATCATCTAGTTCCACCCCCACTGCCATGGGCAAGGACACCTCCCATTAGACCAGATTGCTGCAAGCCAAATCCAACCTGGCCTTGAACACTTAGGCGGAGAAGGCAGCCACAACTTTTCTGGGCAGTGTGTACCAATATCTCACCATCCTCACAGTAAAGAAATTCTTCCTAATATCCAGTCTAAATCTACCTTCCTTTAGTTTGAATCCAATCCCCCTTGTTCTATCACTACATGCCCTCATAAAAAGTTCCTCTCCAATTTTCCTGTAGGCCTCCTTCAGATTCTGGAAGGCTGCTCCAAGGTCTCATCAGGGCCTTCTCTAGGCCCAGCTGTCTCAGCCTGTCTTC
>VZRW01006163.1:513932-530412 GCA_013398125.1 Aegotheles bennettii | reverse complement strand
ACCTAGGTGCAGGACCTTGCACTACTCCTTGTTGAACGTCATGACATTCCCCTGGGCCCACTTCTCAAGCTTGTCTAGGTCCCTCTGGATGGCATCCCCTTCTTCAGGTGTGTCAACTGCACCACTCAGAGTGGTGTCATCCACAAACTTGCTGAGGGTGCGCTCTATCCCACTGTTTATGTCACTGATGAAATATCAAACAGTACCAGCCCTAATATGGACCCCTGGGGAACACCGCTTGTCACTGATTCCCATCAAGACATTGAGCTGTTGACCACTACCCTCTGGATGCAACCATCTAACCAGAAGCGACCATTTAACCAGAAGTAAATCAGTCTGGTGAGGCATCGTGTATTCTTGGTAACAAAAACAACAAGCTGGTCATAGTCACTAAGAACCACATTATTAGAATATACAGCAGAATATTAACTTGGCTATAAGTAAAGCTTCCAACGGTACAGCGGGTCCAGCTTCAGGCACCACATTCCAAGATATTCAAGACAAATAAAGGAGATCTAAACTAAAGCAATGTTGCTGACTACAAAGGAATACAGAGTTCCAGAAGAGACTAGAACACTTAGACCGAACAGTGGGAAGGACCATATTACAGCACCTACTAATATGCTGAAAATTGTTGCCCAGGGAGAATTCTCTTCTTCTTTGTTATGGACAGGACAAGTGATAAAGGCAAAAAAATTGAACCATAGATGACTAAAATAAACTTTGAATAGGAAAAACAATGTAACACTACATGTCACAAGAGTTCTTTATGCCTGGAGCATAAACAAACACCTGCCAGAACCAAACACAGCTGATTTGATTGTGTTGGATCAACAGAATAGACTTATGACCTAGGTTTGAAGGCATTCATTAAAAAAAAAAAAAGTCACATTCAAAATGACCTAGTAATCACTTTCAGAGTTCTAGGAAAGTGATATAAAAAATTTTTGATTCCTTCACAGAAATAATTTTATTTCAGATACACTCCAAAACCCCAGCTGAACTGTAAACATACATAGATGTTAAGACACCAGAACGTAAACAGAAATTGCTTGGTTCACATTTCACTAGACCACTCCAAATTTTTTTTAGTTTATAAAGCTATTTAAGAGATTCACTACTAAAAAAATATACTTATGTAAAAAATGCTTAAGTGGAGCAAGTTTTCTTTGTAATAGCTTACCAATAGGAGTGAACAAAGAACGTTCCTTCCAGGGCCTTCCCACCAGGGTTACACTCCAGTCCTTTCCATTTCCATTAGCATCTCCAGTATCCTGGCCCCAAGCTGATGTCTCAGTCTTCCTCTTCCCAGCTGCAGTTGAGGGAACAGATGTCCATTTCTCCTCCCCTACACCAATCTGTGAGGAGATTTTTACAGACTTCTCGTTCCAGCTCCCTCCATTTACTGTATGGCTTTCACTCAATCCCGGAGAAACTTAAATACAAACACAATGAAAGCACTATATAAAACAAGAACTGGGCAAAGAATTAAAATATTACATATATGCACATATACTTAACGACCAAAAAGAGTACAAATGAACAGCAGCTTTGCTACACCACTGTGATTAAGAAGAATTGCTGCTCTGCCTCAGCCGATTTTCCAGTTCAGAAAATATGTACCATCTGTCTACTAGCCTGAAGAGTGGGGAAAAAACAGCACCAAACTGCACTCTCCTTCCTGCTTCCCCTTCTTTATAGGGCTGGTATCTCGGTGAACCAGTGCCTCTAGATTTTTATTTTTTTTTTTTAAAAGGGGTGTGTGTGGAGGTGCTTCCAACACTGGTAATTCTCTAGGCAGGAAGCAGAAAAATGACCAAAATGACCAAGGATTAGAAAATGCTTCCCAAACACTACGCAGAATTTGCAATGAGCAGAGCCATCATATTGACTATAGAGCTCATCAAAGTTAGAGGAAAAAAAATCATGGTAACATTCTCAAAATAATTCATAAACAGCATATGTTACATTAAGGTAAAAGACCACAAGTCCATCTGCAACAGTCTACCCCGCTGAGGATATACTAGTCATATCAAATTTAATGTATACTTTGAGAGGAGTCAGTTGTACATTGAGACCTAGAGATCATAAAACTTTCTAAAAATTATTTTTAATTTATGCCTCTATAA
The DNA here is from genome assembly GCA_013398125.1 of Aegotheles bennettii. NCBI lineage: Eukaryota > Metazoa > Chordata > Aves > Caprimulgiformes > Aegothelidae > Aegotheles > Aegotheles bennettii. The sequence continues at coordinate 528,283 of VZRW01006163.1, read as the reverse complement.
AAAAATAAAGGCTAGTGGTCACCTGGTGCACTCAGCCTTGCCTCCTATATATCACAAATCTTTCTCAAAGAACTCTGTATATCAAATCCTCTCTCCTTTTATATGTGCAATGTAAAAAAACGGAAAAACTTTTTACAAGCGATTAAGATCTGCATATTGCAAGCATAATACTTAAACAGTCAGCCAAAATCTGATGCACAAGTCAATATCATATGCCAACAAAAACTACAGACCAAATATTTAATTCCTCAAATGAACTCATAGCTCACTCAGCATGAACATGACACATTCAAGGCGGCCTCACCAGCAAGGAACTGATTAGGCGAGATACGCCTAGATTTTCTTAGACAGATCATTTCCAACATAGACACCTGTGAAGTCACCATTGCTGTACCTAAAACCACTGCCTGTTCTCTATACAACTCCACAGCACTAACATTGTTCATGTCAGTCAATGTCCTCTAAGTGTAATATAACATCTTAAGGGAAGGCAAAAACAAAAACAGCAGAGAGACAGAAACCGAAGTGTAGCTGATAGGAAAACTACCTTGAAACCTTGCAAAAAGACAGCTGAAGTCCTAAAGTAGGAGCTTGGTTATTCTGTATTTATTATACTACTCTCCCATCATAAACAATTACTTTCTATATGACCAGTAAGTTTTCACAGAATCACAGAAAGCTTAAGATTGCAAGGCATCTCTGGAAGTCACCTAGTTTCACCTTCTGTTCAAAGCACAGTAAACTTAAAAATTATATGACTTTATCCAAGTTCTGAAAATCATAAAAGCTGATAGTTCAAATCACCTCTGAGCAATCTTATGAAGAGCTTTTTTCCTCATGACCAGTCAGAATTTTCCTTACTGAAGCTTGATTATTGCCTCCTGTCCTTCCATAATGCTTTTCTGAAGGATACAGCTCCTTTCCTTTGTGCTATGGTTCAGAAAGTTTGCATGTGAAGTAAAGCTCTCAAAAAGCAATAGAAAGTGGGTTACTTTCTGGACCTGGGTGCTTTTAATAACTCATTTGTTGACTTGCTTAATTGCACTGAATACTCTTTGTTAAAGCAACACCACTAATGTTAGCTATGAGTAAGAAACGACCATCTTGATTTCATGATGCCAAACTAATTCACTTTAAGTATTACCATAACAGTATCTCAACAGAAAACCACTAAAATGCACTCATCAATCAGTTTAAAAATAGCCAAATATTTTAACAATTATGTGTTGTTTTGTATGTAATGTCATGTGTATTTATTTATAAACATACGTTTATATTTACTTATTTTCCAAATGAATGTATTTAAAGCATGCCTCTCAAAGGAGTAAAGAGCTGAGTAACTCATGTATACAATCTGAAACAAGTGCAGACTTCATAACCATCAGGATTGATATCTTTCAGCTCTTTGCAGTTACCTATGTTAAGCATTTCTTTGAGCAAATACTCAACTCAAACAGAAAAATGTGAGTAAGCTTGAGAAGCTAGCATAAAGAATTTTTAAGTGGAGCTTGAGAATAAGCTTTACTGTTCTGTAAGTAAGAATTTGTATAATAGGTAATCTGGCTGAAAATTCTAGATAGCGAATCCTTTTTCTACATATAACAGACTGTTTTCAACCTGTTAAAAAGGCACTGCAACTTGGAAATATAACATTTGTATAGCCAAGAAAGCCAGCTGCATAATGAAGTTACAGATCAGTAACTTCACAAAATCCTGCACTGACAATTTGTGTTTTCACTTCCGTAGAACACTTTTCTAGTTAATTAGGATGCCTAATAATGAAAGCCTTTTACCTTGTGGAATTGATGACTCCCCCTTTGCAGGCTTAGAGCTGCTAACTTGTGCATTCATAAGTGCATCACCTGATTAAGAAGTAAGAGGAAACCGAGCTAGAGTAAGTTTTTTTTCAAATAGCACCACCTGTAAAAATCTTCTAAAAAAGCATCCATCGCTGATATTTTAAGAAAAAAAATATCAACACCTCAAAGTAAATTCAGACATTTTCAGAAAACTTCAGAATTAAAATGCTTCATTTTTTATTATTTGTGTTTAGTTTGCAGAGAGATTGAACTCGGAACTGATTTAGGGCCTATAAACCAAGTAACCACAGATTTTCAAGAACTCTAGCTAATTTACTCAAGAATGGCAAGCAGAAATCTAAACCAGAGGCTGTAATTTTCAATCAAATGGCAGATGTAAGTATTTCAGAAATATATAGCTATTTTTAACTTCTGTCTTATCATGAAAACACTAGATACAGCTGAATTCTTTTCAGATTGGTCTGGTACAAGGTGATACGTAAGAACATTTGCTGCATGAAGAATTCTGCCTAGAGAGGTTACAGTAGTTATGGCTAGCCACAGAGTATGTAGATAGCTGGAATTACCATTTCTTGAAGCTGTCTGTATGCAAACGGACAGGAAAAAAAAGAAACAGGATACAACTGATCTAGTCCTCAAGGACAAGAACCATTCATTCAGTCAAGACCGACACAAGTGCCACTAAAAACACCATGTAAGGCATGCAAATTTCAATACATTGCTACACGGTACCAGATCCTTGCTAGGCTTGGTCTTTTTGACACTTTCAAGTTTTATCTAATTAAAGCATCAAGTGTATCAGTAGGTTAAAAGTATGTCAGAAAGCTATACTGTCTGTGTCTTCAGATTCTTTTAGCTTCTTAAACCATTTCTCAGTTGCAGCCAAACATGAATTCCTGTGCCTACACACAGTTTACACCAGCCCGTGCAACTTTCTTCTCTAACAGCAGCAGCCACAGAAGCTAAAGCCTACATTTCCTGATTGAATCCTTATCTATAATAATCAATTACAAAGTCTCTGCCAGATGTGCCCCGCCATTATGAACAGCTTTAGTACAGGTACTACTGTATCAGTGTTGGAAAAAATGTCTACGTTAAGCAGTGAATGACCTGTAAAGAGAACTCATGTGCATAACCTTCCCACAAGGAAGCATTCAAAAAGTTAAGAAGTTGGTGCTGCCTGCAGCAGTGCTGAGGTGCCTTTGAAGTTTCCAGAATCAAAAAGGGCAGAGTCAGCAGAGCACAAGTGAAAGAATGCAGACTGTGCGGCCACTGACAGAGCACCAGTGTCTCAGCCGCTTACTCCAGAATGTTCTCTCCTGAACTCCCTCAAAACCATGTCTCAAAAAAGGAGAAATTTTGTACAATGAGAAGTATCTTTACATGGCTTGAAATAATTTCCTCAAGAGTTAGACCTCCGAATACACCTACCATACATCCAAAACAGAGTCATCATTTACGCATTGAAGTAAAGTTATCCTTCTAGAACACATTCACAGACTGATCGACCATACCTTTATTTTTTCTGAGACCAACCGGAAGCGATGGTGTAGGCATCAGTTGTTCAATGGACACAGTAACTACATTTTCCACCACGTGGAGATTTGATTCTCCTGAGCCACCATCAGTCAGCACCTTGTCTCGCTTACGCTGCTGTCGCTTCTCTCTGTTACTGATTTTTGTTTCCCAGGTTCCTAAAACATCCCCCAAATGAAAACATCACTAGATAAGTCAGAGAGCAATAAGGAGTTTTAGCTTGTTTCGTATCAAGCTGAAGTCCGAGTACAGATCCAGCTTAAAAATAAAATAAAATCACAGACATCGCAGTCAATTTCAACATTAGTTTGAAAACAAATGACTGGCCAAACATAAGCTTTTCTGGATGCAATGTGATAATACTTTTCTTCACAGAAGAACATGACATGGGGGTCCTACTATTCACAACTTGTCAGTTTTTGCAAGTTTAACTTAAAAAAAAAATAAAAATCAGTCGAGATTATTAAATACTGTTGTTTCAAAGATCAGATTTCCAGATATAACATGTGACTGCTAAGTTATGACAAAATGAGTTTCTTGTGCTTCTTTATGAAGCACAAACAAGTAAATCTTAAACAGCATTTAATCCAAAAAATCTCTACTTGTGCTTTTTGTTGTGTTTGTGTTCAGTACCTTCATCAACTTCCTTTCCATCTAGACGTGACATATCCTGAGTGGTTTTGGCATCTCCCTTTGATTTCTTTTTTTTCTTTGACTAGGATAAAAAGAAAACATTCTCTTAGTAATTACTTCATGATCACTCATCACAGTCATTTACAATTCCCTTCCACTGAAATACAGGAGTAAGCTTGAAACACATTTTCCCGAACAATGCTCTGTATAGACAATCCCTTGAAAGGAGTACTCAACAATACTAATTCCTAAACAACTGTTAAGACTATTGAAGTAACAAGAAAGACTTATGCAGTACACAAGTGGCAGGTGGGGGGAACGATTACTTATGCTAGAGAGCACAAAGTCTGGTGGAAGCAGCTATGCTGATGGCATCACAGTCCCAGAGGAGTATGAACTGTTTGGCAGGCAGACCCCACTCTGGCAACATTTGTTTTGTGCAGAAGCAAGTATAAAATTATACGTGGAAAAGAAAGAATGCCAGTGACTCCTTTAGAAATGTGGGTAAAAATTCCAGCTTGGAAAATTACTTCAACTTAGGAACTGTGATTAGAGTCCATACGATACATATACAGGGTTTTTTCCCCAAGGTTTCACCAGTTATGGCTTCTTGGCTATACACGACAAATGAAAAGGAACAGAGATGGTGACTTCTGCAAGCAATTTTGGTGCAACAGGTAGCAAAATAAAGTGTTAAAAAGGTAATATTGAGAAAAAAAAGATGAAAAATGACCCAAGATATTGGGATAGAGTATATTGCAGAAAGCCTTGGAGTTTAATCTATAAGCTAAAGTGATGGCAATTTGATTTGACTACCCCCTTCAAAAGAAAATACAGTAGTGAAAAGCTTTTCAATTTAGTTCAGAAAGGTCTAAGAACTACCAGATAAACCTGAATTGAAAAAAAAACAAACCAGGCTTTTTACAGAAAGATAGTTACCCACTAAAATGTTGTAAGAGGAACTACTCACTGATTGACTGTCTCTGGAATATTCAAAGGCCATTCTAAGAATGCTGGATGTCTTTCTGGAATACATGCTTCTGCCAGAGTAAGACTACTAACTGCCAGCTTTATACTTGAGTTCAAACTATATGATTTTCTAGTCTCAGATGTCCGAGAAGAGTGTAACAATCTCTCTAGAATTAAGAACTAGTAACACCTAAATTATCACCATACCTGCAGCAGATACCCAACGGGCCCAGCATGGCATGCAGTTCACATGCCTTTGAGTTAACATGCACAAAAAGTATCATGTAGCTTCAATATAGGTGCTGAAAGCAGTATAGCTTCTTAGTGCAGCACCAGATATAATAAAAATTTCGCTGCTTATATGCAATGCTGTCCCAACACACCTATAACACTTAGACACATGACTTGACCAGTTTGCTTATGGTTTACTGCACAACAGGGATGCACCCAAACTGCATTATCTCACTTATTTGCTCAGTAGACACATAACTGCTACTGGTCTGTGAAAAGTCTCCAAAAGAGAAGGGTTGGTTTCAAAAGCAATCTGAGAAGAATTGGTTCTAAGAATATGAACAAGCCAAATAATTTGCCAGAGCACCTTCTAAGGAAAGAATTAAAAAGGGAAGTGGACAGCATGAAAACAACTACGGATTGCTTCTTGGAGCTCAAGTAGAGGAAAGATGAATATCTTTTTACATATGTCTCCCATTTTCGGCTATGTTGAGAATGAAAGTTGAGAGTGTTAGCATAGCCATAACTACTCGGCTGTTCTCTGGCACTAAGAGAACACCTGAGATGACTTCAGAAGTCTCCCAGACAGCACTTCAAGATGACTGCTCCTCCAAGTTGCAACTCCGGTTTCTTAAACAACTAGCTCCTACAGAGGTATCAAAATAAAATTTTATACTTTTTATGAAAACATGAGTTTAACAGTTTAAAAAATAAGTTTGTTACTAAAAAACATTTTTTAAGAAGATCAAGAATTCCAATCTTGAAAATATATTTACTTTCCCAACCTCAGTTACTGGAACCTAATCTGAGAAACCAGAACTATAATTAGTTACCCAATTTACTCATCACCTGCCAAATTTAGGGCTGTAATAGTCTCTATCCTATCTCAGTAACAAACTGACTGAAACAGCAAGAGATGTTAAAGGTTACCGAGCAAGCTAGCCGATCATTTTGCAAAAGCCTATTCATTGAAAGTGTCACCTTCTGCAACACAGCTGGCAGCGTCAGCTCTGCCACCAGCCAAAGAGAGCACACGAGGAACTGGCAGGTCTGCCAAAATCGTTTAAGTCTTTAAGATTCACTGTCCCCCATGTAAGAATAATAGAAAAATAAACCTTTCTTCCTCACTATAATGGTCTGTTTATTTCTAGTATTCAAGACAAGCCAGTTGTGTGTTTGCAAACAGAATGGGCAATTAAGTTTTAACAACCTGCAATCTCATCCACAGAGTCACTTCTTACATACAGCTCTTTACACTAAAAATTAAAAAAAAACCAAACAAACCTGTACTGTGCAAGCCACTAAAATGGAAAACAGGAAAGAAACTATTCAAAGTGTCAAAGGGAATCACAAACCTTATGAACAGCCACAATTTAGACATGATCCAAAGCTTCCCCTCCCCCAAAGCAGAACACGAGGATACAACTTAAATTATTATCCTGAAAAAAAATATGCATGAAATTCACAATCCTGAAGCAGCTAAGAAATACAGAAACACAACAGGAGTGCGATTTTCATTGAAAGCATACATTCAAGCATCAAAACAAATATCATACCCCTCAGATCACAGATTATATATATTCATATATCTACACACATGCACACAGCACTTAACAGCCCACCCATTGACTTACACCAACCATCCCAAGCTATGCAAAGACACGTACACTTACAATCTTCTTAGCAGGTTTATAATGTTACAAATGCAACATATGCCCTGGGAAGGGCTCAATCAAATAATGAGATGCCTGTAAAGTCACCTGTAGTTTAAAGAAAGTTCTTGGATATGTGTTTAACTGAAGGGCAACAATCAATTCCTAAGGCAATCATACTTTGCCCAAGGTTCCCCGAAGCGATATGAAAACATACTCAGTTGAATAAATATCCACATCCATATAGTGGTGTTTGATTTCCTGGAGCTGCAGCTTCAACTTAACATTTTAAAACTCAGATCATTATGCTTACAATTTTAAGGTAAAGTTCCAGTTTAACATTTAAACACCTTACCTACTTGGAAACCTGCTTGAGATAAAGTGAAAGTTGTGAAGAAAAATACTGTTATTCCTTCAGGATCAAACTTTATTATCTTCTTGAAAAAAAAAAAACCACAAGTCAATTTGATATGTGACACACAGAAAAGAAGTGCACAGCACGAAATTTTAAGGCAAACTCATTTCACAGAAAAGTCTGTGTTTGACAATGCTAAAAACCTTTAGAGCACTATAGCCAACTAACAGGATAGTCTTTTAGTCAATCTACTAACTGCAAAAGAATTTATTATAGGATAGTCAAGTTAATTAAAGCTTGAATGAGCTTAACAAATTACAATGATCAACTACTGTTTTCTGACCATTTATGCATAGTCATTTATTTTTCCAATATTCCTCAGTATAGTTAGAACGAATGCATTTTGTTGAAGAAGATAAATCAGAAATACATGATCGCAGGAAAATTCCATGCACAGTGTTAGCGAAAGAACCAAGCCAAAAATTATCAAAGGCTTATCATAAATATATCCATGTGGCCTACAAATGATAGCATTTATGATACAGCTAGAAGGTATTAGTCCTCCAAGTGCAAAAATTAACATTGCCGTTAGTATGGTTACCTTTTAGATAAAACTACAGACCAAGAATTAAAAAGATGTTTTTCAGGTAGCTGTTCAATTTGCATAACAAAAAAGCTAACATCAGACTTCAAAGCCCATATTTGCCATCAGAAATTAAGAACTCTAATCACTAATGGATACATCTGACAACAGAAATAAGCAGGCAGAGGTCTTAATCCTTTGAATAGTAGTCCCTCAATTCTTAGTCCATTTACAAGCCACTTAACAATACTATCATTATGTTGCATCTCCACAGAAGCCAGCAAACATGAAACACACTTAATTTCTGTAGGCTTAACATTTTCACATGCTGGGGGAGCAGGGAGAGGGGTTTGCCTGATGCAAACATTCTGTGATAAGGCATGACCTCAGAAGTTAAAACACTACTTTAGCTCTTTCCAACACCAAATTAGGTTAGTACTCTCCATAGTAAGAAATATACTTCTTCACTCATGTAAATAACAGGATTTCAAATCACAAATGGAGTTACTAGATATTGAAGTAATGTGCATTAAACTTTGACATTGCCACTTTTTATCTGCAACTGACCTTTTCATTCTTCTTTTCTGTGTCCACAGGCTGCTTTGTATTTTCTTTACGGACAGTTTGCATTACGTCATTCTCAGATACATCATGGAAAGACCGTCCATTAGGCTGTGTAAACAATAAGTGTGAATAATAAAACATTTGGAGAAAGCAGATGATGCAAAGCTCTATTTAAACTATTACTGAAATGCAGCTATTTGTTGCCTGAAAAATGCTTGCAAGATAATTGAGTAAAGCAAGACAGAATCGTGGATTGGTGCTCAAAATATCTACTGCAGTTCTATATTTACCAAGCACAGAAATGAGAAAGGAAAGAAAACAGGTCTCCATTTCATCTCAATCCTACTCAACACAGGAACTGTTTATCAAAAGGTAAATTTCTGAAAAACACCAGCTTTCAGAACAGCTACAGTTGAAAACTGATTCAGAAAGCTACCCTTGTATGTATCACAAATCATCCAATTAAATGAAAGTATTTACCCTTTTGTAGCCATCCAGCAATGGGCTGAATTTTTAAAGTAATTTCTACCTTGACCAAATTTCTGTGATTTCTACCTGGGCATATCCCTCACAGCTCATTTCCTTCACAAGTTAAGCTTCATAGTGGAACAGAAATTAGAAGTCAAACACAAAGCATGACTAAGCATGACATCCTATTGTTCTTTTCAGACAGACTTGATAGTAGACTTAACGTCTACTGTTTTCCCCTCACATGACTTCTTGAAAAAAAAAAAAAGGTTATTAACATAATTTTATTTATGTTTATATTAACATATAAAGTTAACCACAGCCATTAAATTAGTCATTATCATCACCTTTGACAGCAAAAGCATACACCTTAGCCTACATATTCCCTATGCAAAAATGTAATAGTTTTTAAAGTCATATTTATTACAAACAAAAAGCTATTAGAGTTAATTTCACTGAGTGAAAAACAATTGTGAAGAGTAGAAATTGATTCTGAGTCCACAAGTTTCATACCGATTCACATTTATAATGATTCAGATTCATTAAAGACTGAAAATTAAATAAGACGTTATGCATAAATAATTCATAGTTGCTTTAATTTCTGCAATTTCTTTTTAAGTAAGGTTAAAACTTTATCTTTAGTTATTTTTGTTATTCAAAAAAATTGAAAGCTATTTTAACTCTGCATCACATGAACTTGATTGCTTTAAAGTAAAACAAAGACCATATTACAAGTTAGTGTGACCTACTCCTTCAAATATCACTTCTAATCCTCAATTTAACTGGTACAAGTATTTAAGTCTTGCCATGTTATATTATGCTTACAAATCACCCTTGGCATGCTTCCACCAGTGCGTAACATAGTATTGCTTACTGTAGTTAGCCAACATGCCAACTTCTTATTTTGTAACTATTAATAGAAATTGAAAGATCAGGTCACCTAACCCCTCTCCTCCTGCAACAACCAGCTTTAAACTAGACTTTTCATGTCTAAGATGCAGTACATTACCCTCAGCATTCTGAAAATGAAGTGGACTTCATAGATCTGTCTCTCAAAACTCTCTAAAAGTTCCTCTCAACAAAGCTCGCAGTACTTAGTTCCACAGGGACACCAAAGACCTGATATTCAATCTTGAAAAGTCACCCATTCCCAAAAATCAGTTCTTGAACCCCACTATTTTCTCCAGATTCTGCACAGCCGTTATTAATGGTATGATGTCTTTCATTCCACGTTGGTACTTGTGACATTTAAGATCTTAAGCTGGAGAAAGAATCACTATTTCCAAGTTATTTAGCAACAGAGTTAGATAATGGGTTTGCTTCATCTAGTATTGGACCTGTGTCAAAAATATGTACAGACAACTATTCCGTATTCAAATTCTGTACCTTGCTTTGCTTCTTTTCTATTACATATATACCTTAAATTGAAAGCCACTTTCTTGATGCATCTCAAAAATTCAATAGATAAAAATTTAATCTTTAAATAAATAAAAAAACCCAACCAGCTGTTTCTCTGAAGCAATAATTCATATCCATTAAGAACCCTCTGGAAAAATTCATCCACATGACTGTTTAAAATGCTATCTGATCATGTAAACAAAAACCTTTAGAAATATGTTTAACTTGTACTTTGATACATTTCTCCCTGAATTGTAGCAGTCTCCTTTTCAGTGGAAGCTTTCCACATTTATTTTCTGCCCACAGATGAATCATAGAATTTTAACCAAAATTCATGTGACCATTTTTGGATATATCAAAGATAGTAACAGAAGCGGGAAAGAAGAAAGCTTTTCCATAGTATTCAGAATGTTTCTTTTTTAAAAGACAACTACAGCTAAAAAGATAAACTTTAACATTTTATGGTACTATATTAAACATCCACAATATCAATTCATTCAAACTGTGCAATTTACTATATACTCTCTTTTTTTCCTTATCCTAAAAGCTATAGGAAAGATGCAATAAGGCAGAAACAGTGCTGTCAGTAACACTTCTGATTTCTGAACACATTTCCCGCTTGCTGACCTTAAAATCCCAATATTTAATTAGACATTTTTTATACACATTTGAGGGCATTAAAATACTCCTAAAGTAGAATAAAGGTTTTGCTAAGACTGTTACAATAAAAAATATTGTTCTTTAAATACAGTACAGCAAAATGGATAATTTGGTTTCATGTTTCAAATGGCAGTAATGAAATTGCTATAATTTCAGTCTTACAAGGTCATATTAGCCAAAGTCCTTAGTTACATGTTATAAAGATATGCCTGCTTCGAATATCTCTGACCAGTGAAAGAATCTGCTTACCAATATTAACTTCTCTTAAGGAAGAAACTAAGCAATTTTCCCTGAGCACTTGTGAACCCTGCAGTCCGACCTCTACTGCAATTTGATAATTAATATTTACACGAAACTAACATGAGTATCAGCCAAAAGTATGAAAAAGTCTTTACGTGGTCTACTTCTAAGTGCAATAAGCATAAAACAGTCATAGCCTGAAAAGTTCTTTCAAGCAGACCAAGCAGGAAACTTTCTCAAATGAATGCAAATTCTTTTACTAAAACACGTAGCATTTACTGTCCAGGTGTACTTCGAACAAGAGGAAGTACACAGTCAACTCAGTACTTTCTGCATCTACAAACAGATGGTACGAATGGCTTTCTAAAGCTGTAGCAGAGTACAAGAGTTGGTTACTCTCAAGTTTCTGTGGTGTTTTTAACAATTTAACCTTTTTCTGATGAAGGTTTAAAAAGCAAGAGAGAGAAGCACATCAAGTATCCAGAAGGGAAAGAATTAAAATTAAAGATCAAGAGATTTTTGCAAAGAAAAAAATTCTTAAGAGGGCCCAAAGAACTCTGTGACAGGAGACAAAGAGCTCTGCCCCCGCCAGGAGTTAAAGAAAAAAAGAAAAAAAAAAAAGAGAAAGGGGCTTCAGGTTTAATGCACAAAATCTAAAGTAAGGATACCATGATACTGCCTTGCTCCAAGCAGCTGGAGAAAGCCGGAACTGGATCTGTAAACTACAGTGTTAATGAATGCTACATCATTTCAGCTTAATTTTTAGCTCAAGTCTGCCCATAACAAGTAAATAAACAGAATCTCGTAGTTGCTACCGTATTCAGTCAATGCAGTGCTACTCAACTAAACTTCTTTTACTAAAAATATCAGGTAAATTGTAGCCTACCTACACAGGAACTGAATACAGCCAAGTGCAAGAAAAAGCAGTAATACTCTTCCTCAGAAAGGGTACAGTGAAGAACATTTATGATCCTGACTGATGAGCCAGGATCACCTAAATCACCTGCCTTATGATAAATTCAGTAATTCTGTGTTGAAGTAACTCTTCAATGCACTTTTTAATGCTACTGGCCAGTTGTTCTAAGCTTTCTGAAATGCCCACAATGGAAATCTAGAACCTGTCATAGCAAACCCTGTAGTAAATCTACTGATAATAGGCTTACTCTTTTCCCTTCACAGACCTCAGTATTAGCCCCACAATGCACAAAAATACAAGACGAAAATGATTAGGTAGCAATAAGTAAGAATTTTTGTTGCATCTTTAAATTTCCAATGTTATTTTGAGAATTTTTCATGTGAAAGTCACAAAATATTGGGACACGCTACTACAGTCTCTAGGAACTTATCTTAGAAAACGAGCATGAGGCAGGCCTAATAAACTTTGCCACTAGTATAAAATTATTTGCACTACAGTTAATGATTCAGTTTGTGCATCTTCTTTTTGGAAAAGGTGAAGGGTTTTGTTTTCACCTCTGCATGGAAATAATGAATACAAATTACTATAAAAATCACTTCAAATATCTTACAGAATGACAGCTTGACAGCTGAAACCTATTTTTGATTGTGAAAATGTTTGCTCTTACGTAGCCTCAACTTTCATTATTTTGTGCCTAAATAAATGAAGTTTGAAACAGGACAAGTATTTATACTGACCAAAAATGTCAGTTAAGTTTTATATAAAATGAATACAAAGTTTGCTTTTATGAAGCCCTTCACTACAGATCACTGACAAGTGTGTATCTCTGTCTTCTGTTGAGGCCTTTTTTAATGTCTTCAATGATGACTTGCAAGAGTTTATACTTTGTTTTTATACTGGAGTTTAAAGAAAATAAAACAAGTAACATCTAATTTATAGGATTAGTCTTTTCAAAAAAGGCATGACAGATCTACTAAATCTATCTGCTGTTCAAGATGGAAAAAAAAATTGCATCTTTAACATGCCTTCTCCAAAATGGAGGCCTAGCTCCACTGGAAAGACTCTGAATCACAATGCTTCCTCTTCTTGGTGCTCAGTGTTCAGTCTCTTGCAACTTCCAGAATCGACTTCAGTAGTTTGCTGTTCAAAGACACAGGCATACGAAGACTAATTTTTTTTAATAGATATTCTAGCCTTAACCTCTCATTAAAAAAGAAAACAAACTTCTCAAGTCTTAATACTGGCACAGACTCAAATGAAGGTACAAACCTATTTTCTCTCCTTTTTCTGGACATTAGGTGAACAATTCAGATTTTATAGAGCAAGATATAATTAAAAGACAGTTCTAACAGGCAGGGGACATCTGCTGCACTTTCATTTCTATAATCCATTTGGACATAAATAGGATTACAAACATACTAACAGTATAAAGCTATACAAGCAATCCCTTCAAGCCCCAAAACTATGATAACTAGAAGCTTTAAAAGGACAGTTGATAATTTCTGTACTCTATTAATTTTCTCATTAAGTGCACCCATACTGTCAAAGACAGAAGGTTCCTACACCACATACCGAGGATTTAAAAAAAAAGAAAAAAGGAGAGACAGGAATGATCTGTTTTTAAGGGGCTGCTAAGACACAGATTTCCTCATTAAAGAAGATGATCCTTACTGTAACAACTAAATCAGACATACTGCTGCTGAGGCAAGCTCACCACAACTGATGTTAACACGTTCTGTTGAAAAAACAGCAAAAAACGCCTCACTCAAGTTTGAGTCATCACAGCATTCATGGGGCTTACGATGCTATTTCCAGTAGCCTATACCTGCTTGGATTGCAACTCCTGGCTTGAAAACCTAAACCGTACTAAGGTCTTCACTCCTGGTTCCTAACCCTGCTAGCATTCCATTAATAGTAATTAAAAAAAAACCCGTCTTCATGTAATTGTTTCCATTAAGAAGCTTCTAAAAAGAGACAAGCGTTTTCATCACCACCCGGGGCTATTAACGCACAATTTCTGTGTCTGCGTGTGCTGCTCCTCCGGGTTTCCTAAGCGATCGAGTAACCCAGACGACAGGAGCCGGCTCCAGAGCAGCCAGAACCCTTCATCCCTCCCACCCATCACGCGGCTGAATCGCACGGCGACTCGGGGGGTGCTCCAAGGCCTCCAGGCCCTGCGGGCCGCCCTCCCCCTTCTCCCCAGTGCCTGACCAACCTGCTGGCGTGTCACTGCGCAGGGGGCACCGGGGACAAGGCCTGGGGATAGGCGGCCAGACGCGACCTCCCCAGCCGCCCGCTCCCTCCCGCAGGGGACCCTCCCGTGCCC